>JAREIK010000499.1:611797-635925 GCA_029783825.1 Sapria himalayana
TTTATATTAAAATAACTATCATTATACTCATATAAATAAATGAAGTTGGCATATTTGTAAATTATTTTGTTTTTATAATTATGTTAAAAAAGAAAATATAGTTCATAAATAGATAAAATTGTTTTTATTTTTCTATATCATTTTTTTTATTAAAATATTAATGTCTATGATAAATTTCTACCTATTATTTATTGTTATTAATAAACTTTTAGAAACTTAAAAATTCAAACAAATATAATGTAATGCATATAAATGCATGCCTTTAATGTTTTGTAAAAAATCAACTATTTTTTTAATAATGTTCAAACAAAACAGATTACCATATAAATACATGAGTAAATTTTTCTACAAGTAATTATTTTTTTATTATATTCAAAATATATAAATAACCATATAAATATATGAATTTGTTTTTTTAAATAATTTTTTTATTTTGTTTTTCAAATTTAATACATTACAATGTTATTTTTTGTAATTAATAAATACATTTCAAAAATTGTTTACTTATAATAAATATAACATATTGCATATTAAGAGGTGCAAATTTTATTTTGTAAATAAATTTTATTTTTAAAGTTTTATCTTTGTAAATTGAAACTACTTCACATATATATTTTAGAAATTTTTTATAATATTTATTACACAAACATATTGTTATTTGTTTTCAAATTTACAACATGAATTTTAACAAATGAACATTTTATTAGAAATCAATTTTAGTTAAATGAAATTAAGTTAAACAAAAATACAAACCCTAAACATATTAAATAATAATGATTTATACAAACATATAAAAATACAATAAAAATACATTTAAGGTTGGAAAAATTAATTTTAAGTTCCTAAAATATATGGAAAAAAATGATAATGATTTATACAATATCCAAATAAAACATGTATGAATGAGATGAATGATATAAATGATATGAATGGATATTAAGTTTTAGAAGCATGTAGTTATACATGTTGTAGATATAGTTATACATAGTTTTTCATGTAATTATATATATATATATATATATATATATATAGACATATGGCTATGTATAGATATTGATGTAGATAAATACATATATATATAGTAAAATGTCGATATACATATTGTTAAATACATTTATATATAGTTATATATATATATATATATAAGTATATTAAATATATATTAAATATATATAAGTATATATTTGTCTATCTATTTGACTATCTATTTTTTTATCTATTTTTTTATCTATTTTTATATCTATCTATCTAAATAAATATGTCTATCTATCAATATTTCAATCTATATATCTACTTGTCTGCTTGTTTATCAATTTATAAATAGATTGATAGACTTACCTATCTACTTGTTTATCAATTTTCCCTAGCTAATAAAATTCATAAATTAGTGATGGATTTAGCGATGGATTTCCCCTAGCTAATCAAATCCTTAATTTAGTGATGGATATAGCTACGGAATTTCCCTAGCTAATAAAATATATAATTTAGCGATCGATTTAGTGAAGGATTTTCTCTAGCTAATAAAATCTGGAATATAGCGACAGATTTTCTCAAGCTAATAAAATCTGTATTTTAGCTATGGATTTAGAGACAGAATTTCCCTAGCCAATTTTTTATTATTTAATTTTTTTTAATTTATTAATAGTTTTAATATTTTATTTAATTTTATTTATTAAATGTATGTTAATTATCTATTGATGAGCAATTTTACTTTTTTATCATTTTTGTCACTTTTTTTCACTTTTTAATTTTAAAAAGTGAAAAATATAGCACTATCAATCTAAGTACATTTTATGTATCTATCAATCTAAGAATGATTAATGAGAAATTTAAAAAGTGACAAAAATTAAGAAAACACTATCTTTTATCTATCTATCAATCTAAGTATCTACATATATATCGATCTATCTTTCTCTCTATCTATTAGTATATCTATATGTCTATCATTCTATCTATATATGTCACTTTTTGTTTATCACCATCTATCTATTTGTTTATCATTTCTTTTTGTTTATCATTTTGTCTATCATTTCTTTTTCTAGGCCTGACAAATAAAAAAATCCATATATCTGTATAACTATCTATCTATCTATTTGTTTATCACTCTATCTATCTATCTATCTATCTATCGATCTATTTCTATATTTGTCTATATATCTAAAATTTTTGACTATCTATTCATCAATTTTTCCAATTATCTATCAATCTATCTACCTATTAATTTATCTATTTGTGTATCTATCTATCAATTATCCATCTATCAATCCATTTATCTTTTCATCTATCTATCTATCTATATATCTATTTATCCATCTTTCTATCCATCTATCAATCTATCTATTTATCCATCTTTCTATCCGTCTATCTATCCATTAATCTATCCATCTATCTATCTATCTATATAACTATTTATTTATCTATCAATCTATCTTTCTATCTATCTATCTATTATATATTTTTGTATATACCTATCTGACTATCTATCTATCGATCTATCTATCAATATGTTTATATATTCATTTATCTATATGTCTAGCTATCTTTTTAGTAACTATCTATATATCTATATATCTTTCTGTCCGTCTATCTATATGTCTCTCTATTTATGTATCTATCTATCTATCTTTCTAACTATTTATCTAACTATGTGTCTATAAATCTCTCTATCTATATGTCTGTATATCTATCTATTTGTCTATCTATCTCTCTAACTATATGTTTGTATATCTATCTATTTGTCTATCTATCTATTTATTTGTTTTTCTATCTTTCTATCTACTTATCTATCTATTTATATGTCTATCTATTTGCCAATATATATATATATATACATATCTATGCATTTATCTATTAAATTATCAATCTAATTATTTGTATATATATATATATATCTATCTATCTATCATTCAATCTATCTGTGTATCTTTCTATCTGTCTATCTATCTATCAATTTCTCAATCAATCTATCTATCAATATTTCTAAATATCTATCTATATCAATCTATCTATCTATCTATCATTTGTCTATATATCTATCTATCTATATATCTATCTTTCTGTCTATCAATTTATCTATTTTTCTATATATCTATCTATCTATCTTTCTATCTACATATCTATATTTCTATCTATCTATCTATGAATCTTTCTAACTCTCCATCTTTCTATCCCTTTATATTTTTATTTATCTATCCATCTATCTATAAGACTTTCTATCCATTTATTTATCCATTTAACTATTCGCAAATCTTTTCATCTTTATATCCATTTATATTTCTATCGATTTTTTTATCTATCCATCTATCTATCAGTCTATCTATCTATTTATCAATATGTCTATCTATCTGTCAATATATCCTTCTTTCTATCCATTTTTCTATACATCTATATATCCATCTAACTATCCATCTAACTATCCATCTATCTATCCATCTATCTATCCTTCTATCTATCTATCTATCCATCTATCTATTAGTCTATCTATCCAACAATTTATCCATTGATCATCTTTCTATCTATCCATCTATCTATCGAACAATCTTTTCATATATCTTTCCATCTTTCTATTGGTCTTTCTATCCATCTTTTTATCCTTCTATATATTTATTTATCTTTCCATCTATATATCTATTTAACTATCTTTATGTCTTTCTAATTGTGTTTATATCTATCTATATATTTGTATGTCTATATATTTATTTACCAATCATTCTATATGTCTATCTATCTATCTCTCTATGAGTCTGTCTATATGACTATCTATATCTATTTATCTAATAGTCTATCTCTCTATCTTTCTATCTATTTGGCTATCTATCTGTTTGTCTATCTATCTGTTTGTCTATCTATTGGTTTGTCTATCTATCGGTTTGTCTATCTAACTATCTATCAGTGTGTATATCTATTTATATACTAATCATTATATATATATATATATATATATATATATATATATATATCTTTCTTTCTATATATATGTCAATATATCTTTTTATATACCTATCTGTATGTCTATCTATTACTTTGTGCATCTATCTATCTATTGGTATATCTATCTATCTATCTATATATCTATCTATTGATGTATCTATCAATTCATCTATTGGTTTGTCTATCTATCTATCTATTTGTTTGTCTATCTATCTATCTATTTGTCTAACTATCGGTCTATCTATCTATATATCAATCTATCGATCAATATGTATGTTTGTCTATTTGTCTATATATCTAACTATCTATATATCATTATGTCTATATGTCTATTTATCTATCTATCTGTATGTCTGCCTATCTATTTGTGTATCATTCTATCTATTTGTTTGTCTGCCAATTTATCTATCTACCTATAAATCTATATCTCTATTTATCTATCTATCTATTTTTTTCTATCTATCTATCTATGTGTCTATCCATCTATTATCTATTTTTCTGTCTATGTATATGTTTGTCAATCTATGTGTCTAGCTATATATATATATATATATGTCAATCTATGAATCTTTCAATTGAGCTGTCTGCCTATCTTTTGGTCTATCTGTTTGTCTATGTGTCCATATATGTGTGTGTCTACATCTCTATCTATCTATTTATCTATCTGTCTATCTATCAATCTGTCTATCTATCAATCTGTCTATCTATCTATCTGTCTATCGATCTATCTATCAATCAATCTATCTGTCTATCTATTTGTCTAACTATATGTCTATCTATGTGCCTCTTTAAATTAAAATCTTTCTATCTAACTATATATCTATCTATTTATCTTTCAATCTATATATCATTATGTCTTTCTATTTATCTATTTATCTATTTCTCTAACTATCTATCTATCTCTCAATATATCTATTTAAGTAACTATCTATTTAAGTAACTCATTTTGATATCTATCTATCTGTCTATATGTCTATCTATCTATCTATCTATCTCTCAATCTCTCTTATTATCTCTCTTTCTATTTGTATATATAATTGTCTATCAATCTATATGTTTATCTATCTGTCTACCTATTTATCTATCTATCTATCTATCTATTTGTCTATTTAATTTTCAATATATCTATCTATCTATCTATCTACCAACTGATTTATCTATCTGTCTATCTATATATATATATCTATCTATCTTTATCAATCTCTCTAACCATCTATCCATCTATTTTTCCTTCTATGTATCCACTGATGTATCCAACCTTTTATCCATATATCTATCCATCCATCTATCCATCTATCTGTCAATTTCTCTATCCATATATATATATATATATATATATCCATTTATCTATTTCTCTTTCTCACAATCTTTCTATCTGTCTTTCTATTTGTTTGTCTATTTGTCATTAGATCTATCTGATGCTATGTTTATCTATCTATCTTTCTATATATCTATCAGTGTCTATATATATCTATCTGTCTATCTATCTATCTATGTCTATCAATATGTATATATGACTATCTTTCTGTATGTCTATGAGTCTATCTATCTATTTGTTTGTCTACCTATATATATATATATATATATATATATATATATATGTTTTTTAATCTATCTGTCTATCTTTTTATCTATTTATCTAACTATATGTTTGTTAATCTATCTATCTATCTATATGTTGTCTATATATCTTTCTATCCATCTATCTATATGTTGGTCTATCTGTTTATTTTTTTGTCTGTCTATTTATCTATCTATATTTATTTTTATCTATCTTTCTTTCTATCTGTTTATCTGTCTATCTATTTATTTATCTATATGTCTAGCTATCTGGCTGTCTATCTATCTAGCTTAATATCTCTCTATCTATCTATCTTCTTACTTACCTACCTATCTATCTATATATCTTATTACCTACCTATTTTTCTATATATCTATCTTTGTTTATCTCTATCTATCTATTTGTATATCTGACTACTATGAGATGAATGGAAAAATTCTAGTCCCATGCAAATGTATGTTTGTTCTTGACACTCTTATTTTGTGCAGATCTATGTTGTCTCAATTCAGATCTACGACTACTTTTTATCGATCATCAGTGGATTTAACTATTGAAATGTTAATAGCCATTACAATTCCTTAATGAACCTATAGGTTTGGAAAAATTCAATACCATGCAACCTGTTGTCATTTCAACTTATAGTTACCTTTTTTTAGCACTTTCTAACTTTTTTATAATTAACCAAGGATTGATGCATGAAGTTGGGCAACACAGAAAAATATTTTGATGGGTAGTTCACTAGAAATCTTGGAGTATTCATGATTCAGTAATTTCAAAATAAGCTCATAATTATCTCATTGTGTGAAATTTCTACCAAATGGCAATTGATGTTGCATTCTATAGTCTATCTATTTATCATTGGCATAGTGTTGTGATCTTTATTTGTTTGTAAATTTACTATGTTATGCTCCGAGAACGAAGAACTAGAAGATGCTGACCATGCCTGAGAGACCTATATGTATGTTTTTTAAGCCTTAGATTATTTTCTTCTGTTGTCTTTCATGGTATGTGTATTTGCATGAAAGTACATGTATATGTGTCATCTAAGGCTATGTGATTATATATACGTACTTATAATGCTATAGTATATACGTACGTATATACTACAAAATATATGTATGTATATATTGAGTATATACATACTTATATACTACAGTATATTCGTATGTATATACCAAGTATATATGTACGTATATATCAAGTATATACATAAGTGGGTGCTAATATTTTTGTAGACTTGTATATATTCTCATACATACACATCCATTTACACACAAACACACACACACACACACACACACACACACGTTTGATATATATATTTACTTGGGATGGTCTGGTCATCATTGTGCATTGCTTACTAATGTAGGTCATAAAAGTCATGTGTATTATATCCACCCCAAAGTTGTGGCAAGAAGATATTTCTGATCCAGGCTAGACAGGCAGATAGAGGTTGGTCTTAAATCTCTTAGTAATTGTGTAGATATGTAATTTTAGCATGCTACAATATGTATGTATGAGGAAATAAGTTTTCTTACTGTAGGTTTTGTAGTCATTGGTTCTAATTGTACAAAGTCTTAGAAGGATGATGATGATGATGCTCGTGTAGTGTCATGTAATTTTATTAGATTACACAAAACTATATTCAATCACAATGAAAAATGCAACATTACCTGATTTTTATAGGCAGAGAGTTCCAAGAGGAATATCGGGTCATATTTTGGGAAAAGTATCTAGCCGACTCGTCAAAAACTAGCTCAATCTCAAAAGGAGTGGTTGGCAGGGAAGTTCATCAGTCGAGCATCATCACCCCGCCCAACTTTCATTATCAGCAGCTATTGTAGCAATAGTAGCAATATATACGTGTGTATACTTGGTATATACGTAAGTATGTACTATACCATATTATTACATATATACCGAGTATATACTTATGTATATACTATAGTATATATGTATGTATATACTTTAGTATATAAGTACATATATACTCAGTATATATGTATGTATATACTATAATAAATATGTAGTATTATATATATTTGTCTATCTATTTATCTATCTATCTATCTATCTTTCTGTCATTTTTACTATATATCTATCTATCTATCTGCCTATCTATCTGTATATCTGCCTATCCATATATATATCTATCAATATATCTTTCTATGTATCTATCCATCTATCTATATATTTGTCTATCTATGTGTCTATCTATATGCCTATCTATCAATCTATCTATCTATATATCTATTTATCTATTACTATATCTTTTTGTCTATCTATTTTTATATCTATATGTTTATCTATCTATCTGAATATTTATCTGTCTAATAATCTTTAAATCTATCTAACTATTTGTCTATCGATATGTCGATCAATCTTTATATCAATATATCTATCAATATATCTATCAATCAATCTAACAATCGATCTATCTATCTACCTACCAATCTATCAATCTATCTATTTATCTGTATATCTATCTATATCTTTATCTATCTATCTATCTATCCATCTATTAGTCTATTTATCTCTCTATATATCTATCTTTCTATATATATCTATCTATCTATCGACCGATCTATTTGTCTATCTATCTATATTTTACTATCAATTTATTTATCAGTCTATCTATCATTTTATCTATCTATCTACCAGTCTGTCTATCTATCTATCTATCTCTTTATTTATCTCTCTCTATCTTTTTTTCTATCTATCTACATATCTTTATACCTACCAATCCTCTTGACTACCTATCTATTTATCTATATATCTATCTATTTATATGTATATATCTCCATCTATCTATCTATTAAAATATCTATCTATCTTTATATCTATCTGTTTATCTATCTATCTGTCTATCTATATATCTATTTATCTATCTATCAATGAATCAATCTATCTATCTATATATCTATTTGTCTATCTATGTATCTATGTATCTATCTGTCTACCTGTCTATCTATCTATATATCTATCTATTTATTTATTTATATATCCATCTGTCTATCTTTCAATCTATCTATCTAACAATTTATCGATGTATATGTCTATCAATTTGTCTATTATCTTTCTATTAATATGTCTATCGAACTATCTAACAATTTACCTATCATTCTGTCTATAAATCTATCTATCTATCACTCTAACAATCTATCTATCTATCTGTCTATCTATCTACCTATCTATCTGCTATTGATCTACCTATCTATATGTCTATCTATCTATCTATTTATATATATATATATATATATGTGTGTGTGTGTGTGTGTGTGTGTGTCTAACTATCTAGTTATCAATCTATCTAGCTATTTATGTATCTATTTGTCTATCTTTCTAACTATCTACCTATCTATTTAGCTATCTATTAGTCAATTTATATGAATATCTTTCTGTCTATCCTTCTATATAACTATCTATCTATCAATCTATCAATTAATCGGTCAATCAATGTCTCCCTATATGTTTATATATCTATCTATATGTCTATCCGACTATCTAGTTATCTAACTACCTATATATCTAACTATCTATCTAACTTTCTGTATTTCTATTTTTCTATCTATATGTCTATTTATCAATCTATGTATCTATTTGTCTCCCCGTCTATCTATTTGTCTATCTATTTATTTATTTACATGTCTATCTATCTATCTATCTATTTTTCGAACTATTTACCTATTGATTTATCTATCAATATGACTATCCAATTGTCTATCTATCTGTCAAACTATCTGTATATTTTTCTATATATTTATCTATCTATCTGTTTGTATGTATGTCTATCTATCTACCTATCTATCTAGCTATCTATCTAACTATCTATATGTGTATTAATATGTCAATCTAGATTTCTATCAATCTATCTTTCTGTCAATTTATCTATCTTTCTTTCTATTTATCTATCTATATGTCTATCTATCTAATAATCTATAGATCTATCTATTTATCTATCTATCTATCTATCTATATATTTATATGTCTAACTATTCAATTATCTATCTATCTATCACTTAGTCTATATGTTTAACATTCTATCTATCAATCTGTCTATCAATCTTCCATACTATCTCTCTATTTATGTGTCTATCATTCTGTGTATATTTAACTATATCTATCTGTCAATCAATCAATCAATCTATCTATCTCTATATCTATCTATCTATCTATCTATCTATCTATGTGTGTGTCTGTCTATTCATTTGTTGTCTATCTATCAGTTTATCTATAAATCTTTTTATCAATATATCTATAAGTCAATATATGAATTTGTCTTAAAATCTATCTATCAAACTATCAATATATTTGCTTATATACTATCTATCTATCTATTTGTTTGTCTGTATATTTGTTTGTATGCCTTTCTTTCTATTTGTCTATCTATCTGTCTATCTGTTTGACTATCTATCTGTCTATCTATCTATCTTTCTATCTTCCTATCTATCTATCTATATATCTATCTGTCTATCTATCTTTCTATATATCTATCTATCTATTTGTTTATTTATCTATCATTCTAATTATCTATTTATTTATATATCTATATATTTGTCTATCAATATGACTTTTAATCAATCTATCAATCTATCAATCTATCTATCTTTAAGTTTATCTAAATGTCTATCTATCATCTATCTATCTATTTATCTTTCTATAATTCTATCTATAAAATAATCAATTTTTCTATCTATCTTTATATCTTGTTATCTGTCTATTTATCTATTTGTTTATCTATATATTTAACTATCTATGAATCTATAAAATTTTTAGTCTATATATATAACAATTATATATATATGTATCTATCAGTCTATCTATTTGTCTATCTATTTGTCTATCTATCTATCTATCTATCTGTATATCTATCTATCTGTATATCTATCTATCTATCTATATATCTATCTAATAATCTTTCGATCTATTTGTCTATCTATTTTTCTATCAATATGACTATCAATTTGTCTATCTATATGGATATCTATCTATGTTGTATTCTGTTTATCTATCTGTCTATCAATCTATCTATCAACTAATCTATAAATTTGTCTATCAATATTTCTATTATTCTATCTATAAATCAATCATTCTATCTATCTATCTATATATATTTCTATCTTTCTCTCTATCTATCTATCAATATCTATATCTATATGTCTATCTATTTGTATATCTATTTGTATATCTATTTGTCTATATATCTATCTATTTATCTATCTATTTATCTGTTTATCTATCTATCTATGTATATATATCAATCTTTTTATTAATCTTCAATCAAATTGTGTATATATTTTCCTAATTACTATTTGTCTATCTATTTGTTTATCTGTATTTTTGTCTATCTATCTATCTATCATCTTTACTTCTTTTTTTCTACTCTCTGACTTTTTTATATTTATCTATCTATCTATCTATTTGTCTATCTATTCGTCTATCTATGTGTCTATCTATTAGTCATATCTATTTATCTCTTGTCTTATAATCTTTCTATCTATTTGACTATTAGTTGTCTATCAATTTCTCTATTTATCTATTTATCAATCTGAATATCTATCTATCTATCTATATGTGTATCTATATGTTTATTAATCTGTCTTTATTTATGTCAAGAAATCTTTCTATCAATCTGTCTATGAATTTGCCTATGAATTTGTCTATCAATCTGTCAGTCAATCAATCATTATATATGTGTGTG
The DNA here is from genome assembly GCA_029783825.1 of Sapria himalayana. Taxonomy (NCBI): domain Eukaryota; kingdom Viridiplantae; phylum Streptophyta; class Magnoliopsida; order Malpighiales; family Rafflesiaceae; genus Sapria; species Sapria himalayana. The sequence goes on from JAREIK010000499.1 coordinate 622,990, forward strand.
TGTGTGTATATATATATATATATATATATATATATATATATATATATATATATCTTTCTATAAGTCTATCAATCTATTTATTTATCAATCTATCTCACTAACTATCTAACTATCTTTCTGTCTATCAATCTATCTATCTATCTATCTATATCTCTTTCTATAATTTTATCTATATATCTATCTATCAATCTATCTAAGTATCTATCTGTCTAGCAATCTGTTTATCTATCTATATATCTATCTTTCTATGTATCTGTCTTTCATTTAATTTATCAATCTATCTATGTATCTATCTATCTATTTATTTATGTGTGTATCAATCTATCTTTCTATCTAACTGTCTAACTAATTATCATTCTACCTATCTATCTATCTATATGTCGATCTATCAGTTATCTTTCTATCTATCTATTTGTATTTTTTATATTTATCTTTCTATCAATCAATCAATCAATATGTCTATCTATCTATCTATCTATTTGTATATCTATAAGTCTATATAAATGTCTATAAATCATTTATCTATATGTCTATCAATCAATCTATCATTTTGTTTATCAATCAATCAATCTATCTGTATATCTATCTGTTATCTATCTATCTATCTATCATCTTTCCTTTTTTCTTTCTATCTCTCTAACTTTTTGTATATTTATTTCTCAAACAAACTATCTATTTGTCTATCTATCGGTCTATATATCCATCTATCTAAGTGTCTATCTATCAGTCTATCTATATATCTATCTATATGTCTATCTATCTATCTTTTGTCTTATAATCTTTCGATCTATTTGACTATCTAGTTGTTTATCAATCAATTTATCTATCTATCTATTTATTAATCTATATATTTATCTCTCTATCTATCTATATGTGTATCTAAATGTTTATTAATCTGTCTATATATCAGTTTATAAATCTTACTATCAATCTGTCTATGAATTTGCCTATGAATTTTTCTATCAATCAATCAATCAATCATTCTATATATATATATATATTTCTTGCTATAAGTCTAACTATCTATTTATGTATCAATCTATATGAATATCTATCTGATTATCTTTCTCTCTATTCATCAATCAATCTATCTGACTATCTATATATGAATATGTCTATCAATCTATCTATGTGCCTATTGATCTATTTATCTATCTGTCTATCTGTTTATCTATCTATCTACCTATATATTTATCTATCAATCTATCTTTTTATCTATCTATCTGTCTATCTATCTATCTTTCTCTCTTTCTATCTATCTATCTATCTATCTATCTATTTGTATATTTATTTATTAAATTATCTAACTATCTATCTACCTATCTATCTATCTATCTATCTATCTTTAAATCTATCAATATGTCTATCAATCTTTCTATATATCTATTTGTCAATCTATAAGTCTATATAAATGTCTATCTATCATATATCTATATGTTTATCAATCTATCTATCATTCTGTCAATCAATCAATCAATTTGTCTGACTATCTATCTGTCTATCTATTTGTATATTATCTATCAATTTGCACATCAAATGTCCTACAAAGAATCATGGTTAGGTTAGTCAACCAAACAAAGAACAAAACTAGAATTAAGAACAATGATGCCACCAAAAAAATCTCTCTTGTTAGCTACACATAGGCAAAAATCATGTGCCCACAAGTTACTCACTATTCATTCTTCAAGAAGTGAGAAGATAAAAGCATTGAGACTACAAATCTAGTGAAAGACTTGTGTTGGAGTAGCTCTTTCAACTTGTCAACACATATTATTCTCCACCTATCTGATGGATCCTTTAATGAATAATTGAAATTGAAGAATAGCATCACAGATTCTCATCGGGAGGAGGTGAAGATGAAGAATGTTGGCATAACTATAGATTATTTTTTTTAATATAGCCTCACATCTCCTTTACAACATTAGAACGAGATAATGTATCTTCACCTATACCACTAAATATTATGAGAGCGTCTGAAAGATGAACAGGAAGCTAGAAATCATAAAGTTAAGAAATAATTAACAAAAACCAAAAATAGTTCAAAAAAAATTTTGATACAAAAATTACATGGTTTAAACAAAAAATATAACATAGTTTCATCAACATTTAAAACTTATTCATCCTCATAATTAGCTGGTGCATTTGTGCTAGCCTCTCCTATTTTTGGTTTCATCAACATTTAAACTAAAAATAGTTGACCTATACCCTTAGGCTACTCTTGCCAATTTCTAATTTTTTGTATGTATGAAAAAATAAATTGGCAAGTTTTTGTGTACAAAAGTATATTAGTACACATGATTCATTATAAACAAAAAAATGTACATGTAAAGCAAACATAGACTGCACTAAATAAGCAACTTCACAAACACCACACATCTACTACTTTGGATATATATACATTATGCACATTTTTTTAAAAACATAATGATTTACTATATTGCTAATCAAATTATCTATCATATTACTCATGTAAACATTATATAATGATGGAATAAATACTTATTATAAATGTATACACGAAATAAGTTATCATGCATGGCTAGTGTGCTTTGAGAATGCATGGTATCTTGCTCTTCTTTGAAATTCAAATATTAAACAAGACATCAATCTATATATTGTCTTAATGTATAAATACCTTTCTATTTATTATTCTATAAGTCAATGTGTCTAACTATCTAACTATATATCTAACTAACTAACTAACTAATTATATATCTATATATCTATCTATTTGTCTATGTGTCTATCTGTCTATCTTTTTTTGGTCTATCATGAAATCTATCAATCTATATGTCTTTTATCCTATCTATCTATAAGTATATCTATTTATTTTTCAATCAATTTATATGTCTATATAACTATTTGTGTATGTGAATATTAATCGATTTATCTTTCTATCGATGTGCCTTTGTGTTATTATGTCTATCTAGCTATCTATCTATTTGTATATATATCTATCTATCTATTTTTAAGTGTATATGTCTATCTATCAATCAATCTATCTATCTATTTGTGTATCTATCTATCTATCTATCTATATATCTATCTATTTATCTGTCAATGTAAAAACTAGTCTATATGTTTATCTCTTTATCTATTGATATGTCTATCTATCATTATATATACCTTTCTATCTATCTATATGACTATATGTCTATTGGTATATCTATCAACTTGACTATCTCTCAATATGTCAATCAATCAATCAATCTGTTTATGTATCTTTCTGTCTATCTATCTACCTATCGGTTTTTCTCTATATCTATTTATCTGTCTATTTGTCTATCTATCTAGTTGTTTATAAGTTATTAATCAATCAATCTTTATATCAATATATATCACAATTTCTCTATCTATCTACCTATATATATGTCTATTTATGTATCTATCTATCTGTCTGTCTATCTCTCTATATATCTTTCAGACTATCTATATATTTATGAATCTATCTATCTATCTATTAATCTATCTATCTAGTGATTTGACTATTTATTTATCTATATGTCTATCTGTCTAACTATATATCTATATCAATATATGTCTATCTATCTATCTATATAACTATATGTCTATATATATATTTTCTATTAATCTATTTGTCTATTTGTCTATCTATCAATATGTGTTTCTATCAATCTATCAATATATATATCAATGTATTTATCTATCTATATATCCATCTATCCATCTATCTGTATATCTATCTATTTGTCTATCTGTCTAACTATTTAACTATCAATCAATCTATCTATCTATCTTTCTCTCTATCTTTTTTCTGTCTTTTTATCTTTCAACCTATCTATCTATCAATCTATTTATCTATTTATCTATCTATATGTCTATTTATTTATATGTTTTCTATCTATCTATCTATCTATCTATCTACCTTTCTATATGTTTATCATCTATAATATATTGGTCTATCAATCTTTCTATCTAACTATCTTTTTATCTACCAATTAGACTATCTATTTGTGTATCATAGTGTCTATCTATGTGTCTATATGTCTATCAATCATTATATCTATTTATCTATTAATCTATTAGTAAATATATTTGTCAACTATCTATCTATCTGTCTATTTATATATTTATCTATCTATCTATATATCTATCTAAATTTCTATTTATCAATTGTCCATCTGGCTATCTAACTAAGTTTCTATTTATCTATATATATATCATTTTACATATCTATCTCTATATCTTTTCGTTATGATTGTCTGTCTCTCTATCTATTTGTCAATTTATTAATATGTATATTAGTCTATATATCTATCTATCTATCTTGGTATCTGTCTATCTATCAGTTTAACAATCTATCTATCTATTATTCTTTTCGACAATCTATCTATTTGTTTATCTATCGATATATCTATTTATTTTACTATATGTCTATTTGTACTTCTATCTATTTATCTATCTATCTGTCTATCTTTCTATCTATCTATGAGACTATCTATCTATCTATATTTGAGATTATCTACCATTTTACTTATATGTCTTTTTGTCTATTTGTCTATCTATCTATCGCTCTATCAATCTATTTTTCTATCTATATGCCAAAAGACTAACTAACTAACTAACTATCTATCTATCTATGTGTCTATCTACATATATTTTTATCTATGTATTTGTCTATCTATTAATCAATCTTTTGATATATCTATCAATCTCTCGATATATCTCTTTGTGTGTGTGTGTGTGTGTGTGTGTGTGTGTGTATCTTTATCGATCTATATGACTATACTTATATCAGTCAATCTTAATATCTTTTTATCTTTCTATCTGTATATTTATCTTTTGTTTATCTATATATCTTTCTATATGACTATCTATCTATCTTTCTTTCTTACTAACTATCTATATTTTATATATTTATCTTTGTATCTATCTATCTATTTATTAATATCTCTTTCAATTTCGATATCTATCTATCTGTATATCTCTCTATCTATCTATCTATCTATTTTTCTATCTATAAATATTTTTATATGTCTATCTATGTTTTATGAATGTATCTATCTATCTGTCTGTCTGTCTATGTGGGTATCTATCTATCTATCTATCTATTTGTCTATCTATATTTTTGTTTATCTTTATATCTTTTTATCTTTATATCTTTTTTTTGTCTATCTATACATTTGACTATCTATTTATATTTTTATATGCCTACTTGCTTATTTGTCTATATCTCTATATATCTAAATGTCTATCTTTCAATCTATCAATCTATCAAAATGTCTTCCTCTCTATTTATTTATCTATCTATCTAACAATCTAGCTATCGATATGTGTATCAATCTATCAATATATATGTGTATATATCTATTTTTGTTTCTATCAATCAATCTATCTATATGTCTATCTATCTATTTCTTTGTCTAACTATCAATCAATCTATCTATTTATCTATTTATCTATATTTCTATCAATTTGCCTATTTGTGAATATGCATATCAATTTATCTATCTTTTTTTTATCTATCAATCTATCAAACTATAAATCTATGTATTTGTCTATCATATATATTTATGTATTTGTCTAACTATCTATCTGTGTTTCTATCTAGAAGTTTATTAGTCATTAGTCTATTTATCTATATTTCTATGTGTCTATCTCATTATTTGTTTATCTATCTATATATCTAATAGATATATATCATTCTAATAGTCAATTTGTTTATCTGTCAATCTATATATCTATCCATCTATCTATCTTTCTATTTGTCTATCTTTCTATTCTGACTATCTATCTATCTGTCTATCTATCTACCTACCTACCTATATGAATATCTATCTATCTATCTATATGTGAATCTATCAATCTATTTGATTATCTATTTATCTATATGTCTGGTTGTATCTCTGTCTATTTTTCTATCTATCTATTGGCCTATATGCATATCTATATATGTTTCTATCTTTCTATCTGTCTATCTGTCTTTCTACATATCTATCTAAATGTTTATCTTTATATCTATCTTTCTATCTATCTCTTTATTTATATGTCTATCAATCTAAGAGCCTCTCTATCTATCTCTTTGTCTATATTTCTATTTGTCTATCTGTCTATCTATCTATTTATATTTTTATAAATCTATTTACATATCTATCTATATATCTATCTCTCTAATTAGGTATCTATGTATCTGTCTATCTATCTATCTATCTTTATATCTATCTATCTATCTAACTATCTGGCTATTTGTCTATCTATTTATCTATCATTATATCTATTTTTCTGTATATCTATCTATTTGTTTATCTATTTATTTGTCTATCTATTTATTTTCTTATCTATGTTTATGTATATCTGACTATATATGTTTATACTTATCTTTATATCTATCTATCTATATATTTGTCTTTCTGCCTATCTACATATCTGCCCATATATATATATTTGTCTATGTGTCTGTCTGTCTATCTATCTATTTATCTATCTATGTATTTATTAGCCTATCTATATATCTATCTATCTATTTTCTAATCTATATATTTATCTATATATATGACTATCTATATATCTAACCATCTCTATATCTACTGATCTACCAATCTGTGTATTTGTCTAACTATCTATCTATCTATAAATCTATTTGTTTATTTATATATTTGTCGTTCTATTTGTCAATCTATTTGTCTAACAATCTATCTAACTATCTTTGTATCTATCTCTCTATCACACTATTTATCTATCTATTTGTCATTCTATCTTTGTATATATCTATTTATCATAATATATGTTTATCTATCTATTTTTCGATCTATCTTTCTATTTGTCTATCTGTATATCTATTAATCTGTCTAATTGTCCATCTATCTTTATATAATATGTGTGTATCTATATATCTATATTTATTTTTATAAGACTATCTGTCTACCTATCTATCTAATTATCTATTTATCTAAATATCTATCTATCTATGAATCTATCTATCTAGCTATCTATATATCTATCTTTCTATCTGTATATATATATATATATATATATCTATCTATTAATCAATCAAACTATTTTTTTTAATTTATCTATAATTTATTTAATCTATCTATCTAACTATCTACTTATCTACTTATACTGTTATCTATCTCTCTATCTATAAGTCAATTTTTAAATTTGACTATCAATCAATTTATCTATCTATTTGTCTATCTATCTATCTATTTATCTATCTATTTATCTCTCTATTTATCTATCCATTATATATCTATATCCATCTATCGATCTATGTGTCAATTTATCTATCTAACTTTCTTCTATTTGCTTATGTATCAATTTGTGTATCTATATCTCTGATTATCTATATTTCCTCACTCTCTCTTTATCAAACTAGCAATCTATATACCTATCTACCTATCTATTTATATGTCAATTTATTTATATGTCTATATGTCTATTTTTTGATGAGTTTATTGGTCTTTCTGTCTATCAATCTATCTTTCGATCTATTTATCTTAATATCTATCTCTCTATGTATATATCTATGTGTCTATTTATTTTTCTATAAATCTATCTATATTACTATATGTATATTTATCTAATTGTCTATCTATTTATTTATCTATCTTTTTGTATATCTATCTATATGTCTATTTGGTCATATAACTATATGTTTATCTATTTAACATTGTATCTATCTATATGTCTGTCTATCTTTCTATCATTATATCTATTTATCTTACTTACAATTTATCTATCTATCTTCCTATCTATCTATCTATCTGGCTATCTATCTATTTATTTATATGCCTTTATATCTATCTTTCTATTTGTCTATTTATATAGCTATCTATGTGTCTATATATCTATCTATCTATCTATTTGTCTATCTCTTTATATGTCTATATTTATATTTGCTGAACTATTTATTTATCTATCTATTAAACTATCAATCTTCCAATCTGTCAATGAGTAAATCTATCTATATGACTATCTCTCTATTTGTCTAACTATATAACTATCTAATTAACTAACTATTTATCTATCTATCTATCTACATATCTATCTTTTAGTATATCTATCTATCTATATATCTATATATATGTTTATCTATCAATATCTTTATATGTCAATCTACCTATTTGTCTATCTATCCATCTTTCTCTCTATCTATTTTTTTGTATACTTGTTAACTATCTATCTTTCTATTTACCTATCTTCAAATCTGTCTATATGTGCATATATATATTTGTCTATATGTTAATCTATTTATATTTCAATTTGGCTATTTGTCTATATGCCTTTCTTTCTATCTATCTTTCCATATATATATCTATCGATCTATCTAACTACCTCTCTATCTATCTGTCTATCTATCTATCTTTGTATTTGTGTATATGTCTCTCTATCTGTCTATCTACATGCATATATATCTATTTGACTATTTTTTAAATGTGGATATATTTATCTATCACTTTGTTTAAATATCTTTAAATCTATATATGTGTTTATTTAACTATCTAATATATCTATGTTTCTATCTATCTTTATTTCTAACTAATTAACTATCTTTTAGTCCATTAGTCAATCTATATATTTATGTATCTATATATATATTTGTCTTTTTACTATCTATCTATCTATCTATCTATCTGTATATCATTGTTTCAATCTATCTGTCTATATCTCTATATGTTTATCTATTAGCTGTCTATCTATATATATATTTATCTATATGTCTATCTCTATATCTATATATTTGTCTATCTATCTATCTGTTAATCTTTCTATCTATTAATCTATCAATCAATAAATCTATCGATATATCTAATTAATAATATATGTGTCTATCTTTCTATATATCTATCTGTGTAACTATCAAATAGTCTATATTAATGTCTATATATTTATCTATCTATCTATCTTTCTTTCTATCAATCTACTAACAATCTATATGTTATTTGCCTATGTATTTATTTATCTATCTAACTATCTACCTATATCGCTATTTGTCATCTGCCTATTTGCCTATCGGTCTATCTATCTATTTATCTATCTTATGTCTATCTTTCTATTTATCTAATTGACTATCTAATTATCTTCCTATCTATCTATCTTGTTATCTAACTATTTGTCTATTTGTCTATCTATTTATATGTCTATATGTATATTTGATTATCTATCTACTTATCTATCTATATGTCTATATGCCTATTTGCCTATATGCATATTTGTCTATCTATATATCTATCAATCTATTTACCTACCTACCTATCTATCTATATATATGTATATCTGTCTATTTATTTATTTATATATTTATCTATCTGTCTGTCTATATGTCAATCTATGTTCAAGTATATATTTGTCTATCTGTTTATGTATCTATATATCTTTCTTTTTATCTATCTATCTATAAGTCTATTTGTCTATCTATCCATTTGTCTTTCTAGCAATCTATCTATTTATATATCTATCTATCTATCATTCTATCTATCTATCTAACTAACTATCTATCTATCCATCTGTCTATCTATGTATCTATCTTGCTTTCTATCTATATATCTGTGTATCTGCCTATCTATCAATCTATCTATCTATGTGTCGATGTGTCTATGTGTCAATGTGTCTATCTATCTATCTAACTATTTATCTATCTATATATTATCTATCAATCTATCAATCTTTATAGCTTTCTATATGTCTTTATTCTATCTCTCTATATGTATATCTATCTATAAGACTATCTTTATATCTATCATCTATCTATCTGTCTATATGTCATTTATCTATTTATTATCTATCTGTCTATCTGTATATATTTCTATCATTGTATATATCTATTATCTATCTAGTTGTATATTTTTATATATGTATATCAACCTATATTTCTTTCTATCTATATGTCTATATGACTATCTAATTACCAATCTATTTGTCTTTTGTCTATCTAATTATTTATATATATACCTATCTATATATCTGTCTATCTATCAATCTGACTATCAGTCTTTCTAACTATATGACTTATTGCTTAGCTACTTATTTGTCTATCTAATTAACTATCTATATATCTTATCTATCTATGTGTTTGTCTATATATATTATATCTATCTATCTATCTAATGTCTATCTGTAGATCTGTCTATTTATTTATCTATCTTTCTATCTTTCTATCTATATGTGTATCTTTCTACTTGTCTATCTATTTATCTATATCTCATTCAATATATCTATATATCTTTTTTTCTATATGTCTTTATGTTTATATGACTATTTCTGTATCAATCGATCTATTTATTTATATATCTATTTGTTAATATGTAAATCTATCAAATATGTCTAGTCTATCTATTTATGTGACTATCAATATATCTATGAAATTTATCTATTTGTCTATCTATATATCTTATTATCAGTCTTTTTGTTTATGTACCTATTTATCTATCTTCCAATCTGTGAATCTGTCTATCTGACTATTTCACTATTTGTCTATCTATATATATTCCTTTCTATCTATCATATATTTGTTTATTTCTATGTCTCTCTATCTCTCTATATGTCTAACTGTCAATATTTATATCTTCTATCTATCAATATGACTATATCTTTATCAGTATGTCTGTCTATCTATTAGAAATCTCTATATATCTATGTTTATTTGTATAAATAATCTATCTTTATATAAGTCTATCTATCTATTTAAAATTCTATCTATCTATCTATCTATTTTGTCATCCTATCAATCTATCTTTCTGTATATATATATATATATCTGTCAATCTCTCTATTTGTCTATCTATCTATTTGCCTATATGTCTATCTATCTATCTATATGTCTATCGATCTATCTAAATATCTCTCTATCTTTCTATGTGGCTATTTCTCTACCTATCTATCTTTCTATCTATTTTTCTCTCTATCTATTTATCTATCTATTTGTTTATTCATTTCTCTATCTATCTATATATCTATCTTTTTAACTAACTATCAATCTATCTATTTATCTATCTATATATCTATTTATCTATGGATATGTTATCTATATAGTTGTCTATCTATCTATTATCTATTTATTAACTATCTATTATTTATTTATTTGTCAATCAATCAATCTATCTATTTAACTATTTCTATATTTTTATATATGTCTATCTATGTATGTATCTATCTATATATTTATTTAGCTATTTATCTATCTATCTATCTAATTAACTTTCCATCTATATATTTTTCTAACAATATAAATATGTTTTTATCTATTAGTTAATCAGTCTATTAATTATCTATCTAACTATCTATCTATATATGTATCTAACTATCTTCCAATCTATTTATATATATATATATCTTTCTATCTATCTATATGTTATATATCTATCTATCTATCTGCCTATCTACCTTTCTATTTATATTTCTATCTAAATATCTATCTATAAGTTTATATATTTTTCAATCTCTCTTTTTATCTATAAATCAATTAATCTCTCTATATTTATATTTATCTATCGATCTACGTATCTTTCTAACTATGTAACTATATTTCTATCATAAATCTATAAGTCAATGTGTGTGTATGTGTGTGTTTGTGTGTGTGTGTGTGTGTGTATATATATATATATATATATTTATACATGTATCTATCTATCTGTATAATAGTCTATATTCCTATCTAACCATCTATCTATCTATATATTATCTAGTTTATCTATCTATTTGTATATTTGTTTATTATCTATCTTGATTTCTATTTGTATATATGTTTATCTATATATATGTATAACTATCTATATGAATAACTATCTATATGTCTATAGTTTCATCTATCTTATATGTATTTTTTTATAAACTATCTATGTATTTGTCTCTCTAGTTATCTATGTATTTATCATTCTATTAATATGTCTATCTATTTGTATATCTGCCTATATGTCTATCTGTTTATCTCTCTATATATCTTTTTATCTATATGTATATCCATTTATTTGTATATCTCTTTATCTTTCTATCTATCTATCTATATACCTATCTATCAATCTATATATCTTTCTGTCAATCTATATATATTTATATCTATGAAATGATTATATGTTTATTAGTTAATTTGTCTATCTATATTTCTCTCTATATGTCTATCTATCTATTTCTTTATATATCTATGTATCTATATTCCTATATGTCTAACTATCTATCAATCTATCTTTCTATCTATCTATATATCTATCTATATCTTTATATGTCTATCTATCTACTTATTTATCTGTCTATCTATATGATATATATATATATATATATATATATATATATATCTCTATCTCTCTATTTATCTATATATCTTGCTATTTGTCTATTCATCTATCTATTTATCTATCTATCTGCCTTTATGAATATCTATCTATATCATTATCTCTCTATCTATCTATCTATCTCTCTGTCTGTCAAATGATTTATCTATTAATCTGTGTATCTGTTTATTGATTTATCTATATATTTTTCATCTATTTGTCTATTTGTATGTTTATCTTTGATCTATATTTTGTCTATCTATCTATCTTTCTACCTATCTATCCATATAGTTATCTAACTATTAATCTATATATTTGTATATTTGTTTATTAATCTATTTTTCTATCTATCTATATATGTATTAATTAATCAATCAATCGATAAATTTATATATCTAGCCAATTATCTAATGGTCAAACTATCTAATTGATAACTATATAACTATATTTCTATCTATCAGTCTACTAGTCTATCTTTTTATCTATCTATAATATATATCTATTTGTCTGTATATATCTATCTACCATCTGTTTATCTATATAACTATCTATCGTGCTATTTTTTTATTTGTCTATCAGTCTATTTGTCTTTTTATATATAAATTTATCAACCTATCTCGCTATGTGTCTATAGGTCTATCAATCTATCAATCAATCAATCTATATATTTTATGTCTGTTTATCTTTAAATCTATCTATCTATCTA
>JAREIK010000499.1:638925-679341 GCA_029783825.1 Sapria himalayana
TATTTATCTATCTGTCTATCTGTATATATTTCTATCATTGTATATATCTATTATCTATCTATTTGTAATTTTTATATATGTATATCAACCTATATTTCTTTCTATCTATATGTCTATATGACTATCTAATTACCAATCTATTTGTCTTTTTGTCTATCTAATTATTTATATATATACCTATCTATATCTGTCTATCTATCAATCTGACTATCAGTCTTTCTAACTATATGATTATTTGCTTAGCTACTTATTTGTCTATCTAATTAACATCTATATACTATCTATCATCTATGCTGGTTTTGGCTATATATATATATATATTATATATATATAATATATATATATATATATATCTATCTATCTATCTAATTGTCTATCTGTAGATCTGTCTATTATTTATCTATCTTTCTATCTTTCTTATCTATATGTGTATCTTTTCTACTTGTCTACTATTTAATCTATATCTCATTCAATATATCTATATATCTTTTTTTCTATATGTCTTTATGTTTATATGACTATTTCTGTATCAATCGATCTATTTATTTAGATATCTATTTGTTAATATGTAATCTAATCAAATATGTCTAGTCTATCTATTTATGTGACTATCAATATATCTATGAAATTTATCTATTTGTCTATCTATATATCTTATTATCAGTCTTTTTGTTTATGTACCTATTTATCTATCTTCCAATCTGTGAATCTGTCTATCTGACTATTTCTCTATTTGTCTATCTATATATATTCCTTTCTATCTATCAATATATTTGTTTATTTCTATGTCTCTCTATCTCTCTATATGTCTAACTGTCAATATTTATATCTTTCTATCTATCAATATGACTATATCTTTATCAGTATGTCTGTCTATCTATTGAAATCTCTATATATCTATGTTTATTTGTATAATAATCTATCTTTATATAAGTCTATCTATCTATTTAAAATTCTATCTATCTATCTATCTATTTGTCTATCTATCAATCTATCTTTCTGTATATATATATATATATCTGTCAATCTCTCTATTTGTCTATCTATCTATTTGCCTATATGTCTATCTATCTATCTATATGTCTATCGATCTATCTAAATATCTCTCTATCTTTCTATGTGGCTATTTCTCTACCTATCTATCTTTCTATCTATTTTTCTCTCTATCTATTTATCTATCTATTTGTTTATTCATCTCTCTATCTATCTATATATCTATCTTTTTAACTAACTATTAATCTATCTATATATCTATATATCTATTTATCTATGGATATGTTATCTATATAGTTGTCTATCTATCTATTAACTATCTATTATTTATTTATTTGTCAATCAATCAATCTATCTATCTAACCATTTCTATATTTTTATATATGTCTATCTATGTATGTATCTATCTATATATTTATTTAGCTATTTATCTATCTATCTATCTAATTAACTTTCCATCTATATATTTTTCTAACAATATAAATATGTTTTTATCTATCAGTCAATCAATCTATTTTTTATCTGTCTAACTATCTAACTATCTATGTATCTAACTATCTTCCAATCTATTTATATATCTATCTTTCTATCTATCTATCTGTTATATATGTATCTATTTATCTGCCTATCTACCTTTCTATTTATATGTCTATCTAAATATCTATGTATAAGTTTATCTATTTTTCAATCTGTCTTTTTATCTATAAATCAATCAATCTATCTATATTTATATTTATCTATCTATCTACCCATCTTTCTAACTATGTAACTATATTTCTATCATTAATCTATAAGTCAATGTGTGTGTATGTGTGTGTATGTGATTGTGTATATATATATATTTATACGTGTATCTATCTATCTGTATAATAGTCTATATTCCTATCTAACCATCTATCTATCTATATATTATCTAATTTATCTATCTATTTGTATATTTGTTTATTATCTATCTTGATTTCTATTTGTATATATGTTTATCTATCTATATGTATAACTATCTATATGTATAACTATCTATATGTCTATAGTTTCATCTATCTATATACGTATTTTTTTATAAACTATCTATGTATTTGTCTCTCTAGTGATCTATTTATTTATCATTCTATTAATATGTCTATATGTCTATCTATTTGTATATCTGCCTATATGTCTATCTGTTATCTCTCTATATATCTTTTTATCTATATGTATATCCATTTATTTGTACATCTCTTTATCTTTCTATCTATCTATCTATATATCTATCTATCAATCTATATATCTATCTGTCAATCTATATATATTTATATCTATGAAATGATTATATGTTTATTAGTTAATTTGTCTATCTATATTTCTCTCTATATGTCTATCTATCTATTTCTTTATATATCTATGTATCTATATTCCTATATGTCTAACTATCTATCAATCTATCTTTCTATCTATCTATATATCTATCTATATCTTTATATGTCTATCTATCTACTTATTTATCTGTCTATCTATATGATATATATATATATATATATATATATATATATCTCTATCTCTCTATTTATCTATATATCTTGCTATTTGTCTATTCATCTATCTATTTATCTATCTATCTGCCTTTATGAATATCTATCTATATCATTATCTCTCTATCTATCTATCTATCTATCTGTCTGTCAAATGATTTATCTATTAATCTGTGTATCTGTTTATTGATTTATCTATATATTTTTCAATCTATTTGTCTATTTGTATGTTTATCTTTGATCTATATTTATGTCTATCTATCTATCTTTCTACCTATCTATCCATATAGTTATCTAACTATTAATCTATATATTTGTATATTTGTTTATTAATCTATTTTTCTATCTATCTATATATGTATTAATTAATCAATCAATCGATAAATTTATATATCTAGCCAATTATCTAATGGTCAAACTATCTAATTGTATAACTATATAACTATATTTCTATCTATCAGTCTACTAGTCTATCTTTTTATCTATCTATATATATATATCTATTTGTCTGTATATATATCTATCTACCAATCTGTTTATCTATATAACTATCTATCGTGCTATTTTTTTATTTGTCTATCAGTCTATTTGTCTTTTTATATATAAATTTATCAACCTATCTCGCTATGTGTCTATAGGTCTATCAATCTATCAATCAATCAATCTATATATTTTATGTCTGTTTATCTTTAAATCTATCTATCTATCTATCTATTTATCTATCTGTCTCTCTATATATCTATCTGTATCTATCATTATGCCTATCTTTCTAACTTTCTACTTGTTTATCATCTATCAATCGAATGGTATATTTGTCTATCTATCTATCATTTTATCTGTCAGTCTAATTATCTGTGTATTATTCTATCTGTCTATCTTTCTATCTTTATTATATTTATCTATATAATTTTTTAACTATCATTTTGATTATCTATTTATCTATCTATCTATCTATATATCAACTATTTATCTGTCTAATTGTCTATCTGTCTTTTATTCTATCAGTTTATCTATTTGTCTATCTCTATTTTTGTTTGTGTCTATAAGCCTATCTATCTAGTTATTTATGATTCAATCAATCAATCAATCTATCTAAATATAAATCTATCTATCATCTATATGTAAATCAATATATTAGTCTATCTGTCTATAAATCTACCTATCTATATATTTGTTTCTCTATCTATCTCCTTATATATCTTTCTATCTATTTATCTATGTGTATCTTTGTCTATCTATTTATATGTCTATTTTTCTATCTATCTATTTGTATATCTTTCTATGTGTTAGTCTATCTATTTATATATATGTTAATCTATCAATATATGTATATGTCTATTTGATTCTTTGTCTATTTGTCTACCTATCAATCTATGAATATATTTATCTATCTAATTATCTAACTGTCTAATTTTCTAATTATCTGACTATCTTTCTGTAAATAAGTCTTTTTACCTATTAGTCTTATCGTCTATCATTTTATCATTTTATTTGTATATCTATCTATCTATCCTTATGTCTATCTATATATCTTTATATCTATCTATATTTTTTCTTTCTATCTATTTGCCAATTTGTCAATCTATTTATCTATCACTCTATCTTTGTGTCTATCTATCTAATTCTTATCTATCTATCTATCTATTTATCTATCTGTCTATCTATCTATTAGACAATTTGACTATCTGTTTATTTGTCTATCAATCTATTTGTCTACCTATGTATTTATCAATCTGTCAATCAATAAAGCTATGTATCTATCTATCTTTCTATCTATTGCTCTTTCTATTTATCTAATTTTATAACTGTCTATTTGTGTAATTGTCTAACTATATAACTATGTTTCTTTCTATTAGTCTATTAGTTTATCTATTTATCTGTCTATCTATTTATACTTTTGTCTATATATATATATATATATCTATCTACCAATAGTTTATCTATCAATTTGTCTATCTAACTATCTGTCTATATGACTATTAGTTTTCTATCTCTCTATCATACTGTCTATCTACCTATCTGCTTATCTATCTATATAACTATGTCTATGTGTCTATCAATCTAACTATTTATCTAACTATCTATTTTTTGGTTGTTTTTCTTTTAATTTTGTCTTTCAATCTATTTATCTATATATCAATTTTTCTTTTTATCTTTCTTTCTTTTTATCTTTCTATTTATCTTTCATATATCAATGTATTGGTCTATCTATCTATTTGTGTATCATTCTATCTATGTATCTTTTTAACTATCTACCTAACTAACTAACTAACTATCTATCTATCTATCTATCTTTCTTTCTTTCTATTTAACAATATGTTTTTTTTCTGTCTATCTATCTATATATCTTTCTATATGTACATCTATCTATCTATATATTTGTCTACCTATCTATCTTTCTATTTGTTTGTTTATTTTTTCATCTATCAATCAGTCTATGTATTTGTCTAATTGTCTATATGTCTATGTGTCTATATGTCTATCTATCTAACTATTTATCATTCAATCAATCTATATATATATATATATATATATATATATCTTTCTATCTATCTATATGTCAAACAATTTGTAAATCTCTCTATCTATTTATCTATCTATTAATCTATATATATATATATATATATATATATATATATATATCTATCTATCTATCTGTCGGTCAGCCTGTCTATCTATATATCTAATGTATATTTGTCTATCTATCTATATGTCTATCTTTGAATCTAACTAACTTTCTAAGTGTCTATCTATCTATTACTCTATATTCCTATCTATCTATATGTGTATATATTTATATGACTATTTGTATATCTTTCTATCTATTATTTTATCAATCTATTATCTGTCTATGTGTCTAACTATCTATTTGCTAACTATATAATTATCTATCTATCTAACTATCTATTTATCTTTCTATCTATTTGTTTATTTGTCTACTTGTCTATGTGCCTATATGTCTATCTATCTATCTATTTATCATTAAATCAATAAAACTATATATATATATATATATATATATATATATATATATCCATCCATCCATCCATCCATCTTTTTTGATCTATATTTCAATCAATTTATCAGTCTATCTGTCTATCAATCTATTAATCTATCTATGTATATATCTATTTATCTATTTTTCTAATGTATATTTGTCTATCTATCTATATATCTATCTAACTATCTTTCTAAGTATCTGTCAATCTATATGTCTATATTCTATCTATTTATATGTGTATATGTGTATATGTCTATTTGTTTATCTATCTATCTGTCAATTTATCGTTTTGTTATCTATCTATGTGTCTAACTATTTATTTGTTTAACTATCTAATTGTTTAACTATCTAATTGTCTATCTATATATTTATCTATATATCTAACTATCTATCTATCTTTCTATATATAAGTCTCTCATTCTATTTGTCTATTAGTCTATCTGTCTATATATCTATCTATATATCTATCTATTTCTATGTCTATCTGTTTATCTAACTATCTATCTATCAATCTTTTAAATATCTATCAATTTTTTATCTAACTTTCTATCTATCTATTTATATATCTATCTATCTATCTTCCTATATGCCTGCCTTTCTATAAATCTATTTGTGAATATATCTATCTATCTATGTATCTTTCTATCTGTCTGTCTGTCTATCTATCTATATGTCAATCTGTCTACCTATTAATTAATCTATAGATCTGTGTGTCCATCTATCTATCTATATATCCATTTTTCTATTTGTGTATCTATCTATTTGTCTAACGATCTATCTGTCTATCACCTAATCTATTTAAGTGACTATCAATATATTTATCTATCAATCTATCGATATATCTATTTATCTATTTATTTATCCATCTATTTATCTATCTATCTATTTATCAGTCTGTGTTTTTATCTATATGTGTATCTATCTATCTATCTATGTAACTATCAATCTATATCATTCTATTTATCATTAAGACTATCTATCTATGAGGCTATCTTTCTATATATCTATTTATCTATCTATTTGTATAGGTATCTATCTATCTGTCTAATAGTTCATCTATCTTTTTATCTATCTTTATGTCAATCTGTATGTCTGAGTATCAATTTATCTATTTATCTTTCAACCTTTCTATTTGGCTATCTATCTATCTAAGTATCTATCTCTGTCTCTATCTAAAAATCTAAATATACAACTATCTAACTATCTATATATTTGTCTATCTTTCTACTTATCTAACTAACTAACTAACTAACTATCTAACTATCTTTTAGTCTATCAGTGTATCAATTTATCTATTTATCTATCTTTCTACTAACCTATCTAACTAAATATCTACCTATTGTCAATGTGTGTATCTGGCTATGTATTCATCTATCTTTCTACTAACCTATCTATCTAAATATCTACCTATTGTCAATGTGTGTATCTGACTATCTATTCATCTCTGTTTCTTTATATTTGTCTATCTATCTATCTATCTATCTAACTTTATATATATTTGTATATCTACCTATCAACTTAACTGTCTATATATATATATATAATTATAAGTTTACTTGTCTATCTTTCTATTTATCTATTTGTCGAAGTAACTATCTATCTATATATCTAGCTATTTGACTATCTATCAATAAATCTATCTATATGTCTATATGTCTATATGTCTTTCATTCTATTTGGCTATCTGTCTATTTATCTATTTGTCTATCCATCCATATATATATATATATATATCTAACTATATATCTATAAATTTTCTATCTATCTATAGATCTATCTATTTTCTATCTATCTCTTTATATATCTATATATCAATCTATTTGTCTCAGTGTCCATCAATTTATATGTATATCTATATATCTAGCTATCTATCGATGTATCTATCTATTTTCTATCTATTTGGCTATGAGTTTATCGATCTTTCTATCTATTATTTTATCTATCTATTGATCTATCTGTCTGTCTACCTATCTTTCCATATGCCAATCTACCTATCTAACAATAATTTTATCTATTTGTCTATCTATCTACCTATCTACCTATCTACCTATCTACCTATCTACATATTTGTCAATAAATCTATCTCTATATCTATCTATCTTTTTATATATCTTTCTATTTGTCAATCTAGCTTTCTATATATCAGTCTATATGCATATCTATCTATGAATATATCTATTTATCTCTCTAGTTATAGATCAATTTATCTATCAATATGTATAAATATATATCTATCTATATGCCCATAGGTCTATTTGTTTATTTATCAATCTCAACATTTCTTTATTAGTTTATCTTTCAATATCTTTATCTATCTATCCATCCATAACATTATGTGTCTATCTATCTATCTATCTATCTATATATGTATCTGTATATCTATCTATAAATCAATTTGTATATATGTTATTTGTCTTAGTGTTTATTTATCTATCTATCTATCTAACTATATCTTTATTTGTGTATCTATCTATTTTTTTATCTTTTTATCTCTATCTATATCTTATTTATTAATGTCTCAATCTATCAATCTATCTATATGTCTATCTAACTAACTATTTACCTATCTATAATTCTATCAATGTCTCTATTAAACTCTCTCTCTATCTATCTATCTATCTATTTGTCTATATATCATTCTGTCAATCTATTTATCTATCTATCTATCTATCTATCTATGAGTCTAATTTATCTATTTTTTTATCTATCTTTCTGTCTATAAATCTTTCTATGAGTCTATCTATCTATCTATCTATTTGTCTTTCTATCTATCTATTTGTCTATCTAGCTATCTATCTATCTATCTATCTATCTACCTATATGTATGTCTGTCTATATGTTTGTCTGTCTATCTTCAATCAATCTATCATTCAATCAATCTGTCTATCTATATATTTTTCTTTTAGTCTATTTTCCTATATAGCTAGCTAACTATATCTATATCTATATATATATATATATAATATACATATTTGTTTATCTAACTACGTAATGATCTACATACATACCTATCTATCTATTTGTCTATTTTTCTTTCTATTTGTCAATATCTCTATCTATCTATATATCTATCTATTTTATTATCTATCAATCTATCAATCAATCTTTCTTTTTGTCTATCAAACAATTTCACTACTAATTTGTCTTTATATCTTTCTTTATATCATTTAATCTACCTATTTTAGTAGTTGTGTATCAGTCTATCTATCTAAATGTGAATAGTCTAATTGTATATATATCGATTTATCTATATGTCTATATATCAAACTATCTAACTACCTATTAGTCTATCACTGTAATTGTCAATCTCTCTATCTATCTATCTATCTATCTCTGTATGTCTCTATGTGACTATGTTTCTATCTATATATCTGTCTATTTCTGAATCTATCTATCTATCTTATGTATGTTTATCAATCGATCTATCTATCTATTTATCTTTGTATCTTTCTATCTATCAATATGTATATTTGTCTATCTCTCTATGTTTCTTTGAGTCAATCTATATATCTGTCTATCAATATGTAAATATATTTATCTATCTATATATATTTATCTATTTTATTATCTATCAGTCTATCAGTTAATTTTCTATTGGTCTATCTAACAATTTAACAAAGAAATTTGTCTTTATATCTGTCTATCTATCTATCTGCCTATTTGACTCTTTGTTTATCTATCTATTTATTTATTTGTCTATTTGTCTTTCTATTTATCTGTTTATCTATCTATATATTTTATTTGTTTAGCTCTCTATCTATCTATTTATCTATATATCAATCAATCAATTTATTTATATATCTATCTGTATATTTATATATTTATCTATTTGTTTATATATATATATATATATATATATATATATATATATATATATATATATATATATATATATCTAAAATATATCGATCTGTATAACTATCATTTTGCGTAACTATTTAACTTCTTATCTATCTATTTATCTATCTATCTATCTATTTGTTTATTTATCTAACTAACTATCTATCTATATGTATGTCAATCTATTTGTATATCTATCTATCAATTTGTCTATCTATCTATTTGACTATCTGTATATCTTTCTTTTGTCTTTTTATCTATATTTCTATATGTTTGTCTATTTATTTTTCTATCTCTTAATCTATGTAATTATCTAACTATATATTTTTCTATATGTTTATCTATCTAACCAAATAACTTTATTTCTATCTATCAGTATATCAGTCAATCATGATACATACATACATACATATATCCATCTATCTAACAATCATTCTGTCAATTTATCATCTATCTATATATCTATATGTCTATCTGTCTATATGTTTATCTATCTATTTATTAGTCTTTCTATCTATATGTCTATCTATTTATCTATATATCTATGTATTTGTCTGTTTATTTATCTATCTATCTATTAATCTATTTGTCTACTTATCTATCTATATATTTGTCTATATATCTATCATTCAATCTATCAATCTGCCTATCTATCTATTTATCTATCTCTTTATTTTTATAATAGTATATCACTTTATAAGTCTATGAGTCAATTTATCTTTCTATCTTTCTATCTTCTATCTGTCTATCAGTCAATCAATCTATCTATCTATCTATATGTTTATCTTTCTATCTGTATATTTTTCTATCTGTATATATTTTTATCTATCAATCAATCTATTAATCAATTTATATTTCTATCTAAATATCTGTCTATCTATCTAATTGTCTAACTCTCTAATTGTCTATATATGAATCAATCAATCTATCTATCTTTCTATCTATCAAACTATCTAATTACCTTTTAGTCTATTGGTCAATTTGTCTATCTGTTCAACTATTTATCTATTTATCTATGTATCTATCTTTATGACTTTCTATTAATTTGTATATTTTTGTATATATTTATGTATCTATGTGTCTAATATATCTATGTCTATCTATCTATCTATCTATCTGATTATTTGCCTATATATCTATCTATTTACCTATCTTTCTATCAATTTATCTATCTATCTATCAGTTTATCTATGTATCTATCTATCTATTTGTATATCTTTTTAGTTATCTATATATCTTTCTCTCAATCACTCAATCTATCTATCTATCTATCACTAAATATGGCTATCTATCTATATGTCTATTTATCTATCTATCTATATATCTATCTATATATCTATCTACTTATCTATATATCTATCTGTATATATATATAACTATTTATCTGTCAATCAATCAATCAATCTATGTATATATCTATCTATCTATCTATATATCTAAATATATACATATATATTTCAATCTACCTATCTATCTATGTATAATTTTTATGTCTATTTGACTATCTATCTATCTATTTATTTACTTGACTATCTATATGTCTATCTGTCTATATGTTGATCTATCTATCTATTTATTTATTTATTTATCTATCTTCAATCTTTCTATCTATTATATTTCTATCTATCTATCGGTCTGTTTGTCTAAATATTAATCTAAATGTCTATCTATTAATTTATCTATCTATCTGTCTGTCTATGTATTTATCTACTATTTGTCTATCTATTTATCTAGCAAGCTATCTATCTATCTTCTTTTTTTCAATATTTTTATATGTCTATTAGTAAATTTATATTTATATCTATCATTCTATCTAAATATCTATCTATATATCAATATATCTATATTTCTATCATTCTATCTGCCTATCTCTATGTCTATCTATTTTTAAATATGTCCACCTATCTATTTGGACAGCTGTATGTCAATATATAACTATATCGATCAGTTTATGTGTCAATCTATCTGTCTGTCTGTCTGTCTTTGTGTCTATCTTTCTATCTGACTATTTATCTATCACCATATCTATATAACCTTCTACATATTTTTAATGTGTCTATTTGTCTTATCTATCTATTTGGCTATCTATCAATCTGTCTATCTATCTACCTATATGTCTATCTATCTAACTATCTACCTATATATCTATCTATCTAACTATCTAACTATCTATCTATGACTATATATTTATATGACTATTTGTATATCTATCTATCTATTAATCTATATATCTATCTATATATCTTTATGTCTATCTATCCTCCTATCTCTTTATATTTCTATCTGTCTTTTTATCTATTCTACTATCATTCTATATATATATATCTATCTATCTATATGTTAATCTCTTTAAATGTACATCTATCTATCTATTTGTAAATTTATCTATTTGTCTATCTTTATATCTATTTATTTATCTATCTATCTATTTATTTATCTATCTATCTATTTATTTGTTTGTGTCTATCTATCTATCTATCTATATGTATGTATATCTATCTATCAATCAAGTTGTTTATTAGTCTATTAGTTTAGCTATTTATCTATCTATTTATATTTCTATTTACTATCTATCTATATATCTATCTATCTATCTATCTATTTGTCTATCTATTTATATGTCCATCTATTTATTTTTTTTTTATCTAAATATGTATATGTCAATATATCTATCTAACTATATATATATAGAAATATCTTACTATCTTTCTGTCTATCTATCTATCAGTCAATTTGTCAATCAATCTATTTTTATATCTATTTACCTTTTATCTATATGTCTATCTATCTATTTCTCTGTCTATATATATATATATATATATATCTGTCTGTCTATTTATTTGTTTATCTATCTATATATCTAGTTGTTTATCTTTTAATCTGACAATTTGTCTAAATGTCTATCTTTCTATATATCTATCTAACTATCTTTCTATTTATCAGTCTATTAGTATATTAGTTAATCTATCTGTTTGTCTATATATATATATATATCTATTTGTATATCTATCTATCTATCTATATATCTACCTATGTGCCTATCTGGCTATCTATTTATTTTTGTATCTATCTTTCTATCTATTTAACTATCTATCTATCTATTTGACTATTTAACAGTCAATAAATCAAATTTATCATATGTCTATCTATCTCTCTATTTGTATTTTTGTTTAATTATATATTTTTATATTTATCTTTCTCTCTATTATCTTATCTTTCGATCTACTTACCTATATATTTATTTGTCTATCTATCTATTTATCTATTTATTTATCTATCTATCTTTCTATATATCATGTCATTTTCTCTATGTATTTATCTATCAATCTATCTATCTATCTATCTATTCAGTTGTCTATCATTCAATTTGTCGATTTTCTATTTTTCTATCTATATATCTTTACATATACATACATACATACATACATATATATATATATATGTCTGTCTATGTGTCTTTGTATCTATTTGGCTATCTAACTTTCTCTCTATATTTCTATTTATCTATCTATCTACATATCTATTTATTCATCTATTTATACATGTGTCTATATGTCAATCTGTATATCTTACTATATGTCTATCTATCTATCTATTTATAAATCTTTCTATCTACATGACTATGCTTATATGTATTTATCTTTCTATTTGTTGATAAATTTATCTATATATATATATATATATATATATATATATATATATATATATATATATATATATATATATATATATATATATGTATGTATTTATATACAAGAAAAATCCCAAATAACTAGGTAAAATTCACTAGCTAAATGGGGTTTTTTCCGTCACTAAAGTGGATATAACAATGGATTAACAATGAAACTTTTTCTAAATCTGAAGTGCTTGTCACAAAAATTATTTAGTAAATATATTCCCTAGCAAAATTAGTGAGTTAAAATTCTCTCGCTAAATTAGTGAGGGAATATTCCGTAGTTAAATTAGCGTGGGAAAAAATCTCTAGCTATTTTAATTCCATAATTATTTTCACATTTTTAATTGTTTACATTAAATTTATTTACATATTTTAAAATTTTTATATTAAATTTAATTAAAACTTAAACTATAAACCATTAATTATAATTAACAAAAAATAAAATCAGTTAATAAAATATTTTGATAAAATATGTTACAAAGTTAAAACAAAAACATAACAAAATTTGATTACATCTTATTCTTCATCAATGTATCTAATGAAAGTACATAAAGTATAATCTGTCCGTGAAATTGATGTTGCTTTCTCTCCCCCAACTTTTCAAGATCTGCATACTGTTCTAGCACCCAAGCATGTCCCTCCATGGCCATCTACATTGCTTCCTTTAGTTGTATTCTACATTTCCTCTCTACCTCTAACTTCTTCTTTCTTTTATCTGCCAATGCCCTTTTTGTATCTAGCTGCTCTTCCAATAGTACTTTTTTTAACCTTGCGATCTGTTGCATGTATGTATACTTGTGCAAATATGTATGTGCATGTGTGTGTGTGTTTACACACACACATGCACTTTCATGCAAATACACATACCATCAAAGACAATAGAAGAAATAATCTTGCGCTTAAAAAACACACATATAGGTCTCTCAGGCA
The DNA here is from genome assembly GCA_029783825.1 of Sapria himalayana. Lineage (NCBI taxonomy): Eukaryota > Viridiplantae > Streptophyta > Magnoliopsida > Malpighiales > Rafflesiaceae > Sapria > Sapria himalayana. The sequence continues at coordinate 652,874 of JAREIK010000499.1, forward strand.
TGGTCAGCATCTGCTTGTTCTTTGTCCTCTGGTAGTCCACACAAATAAAATAAAATTGTTACACCTGCATATGGAGTATAATATACTACATTTACAAACAAAAATAGAACACAATACAATGCCGCTAATAAATAGATTGACTAGCACATGCAACACAAACTACCAATTGCTAGAAATTTCACACAAAGCGATAATTATGAGCTTATTTTTAAATTATCAAATCAAGATTTTTTTCAAGTTTTCTAGTGAATTGCCCATCAACATATTCTTCTATGTTGCCTAGCTTCACTCATCAATCCGTGGTTAATTATAAGAATGATAGAAAGTGCCAAACAAAAGGGAAATGGAAGTTGAAATGATAACAGGCTGTGTGGTATTGAATTTTTGCACACCTATAGGTTCATATAGGAATCCATTGAAGCAAAGAAACTTGAAAGAAACAAAAAAATTAGAAAAAAAATAGAATGCACAAGAAAAGAACACAAGATAGCTCACCTTTGTATTCTATTCCCCACTTGAGTTTTACAATGACCGTCTTCCTAGTGAAGTTGTTAAGAAAAGGTTTGGGATTAACAGAGATTGTCTACAATATTCAGTAATAAAAAAACTAATGAACGATACTATCATGCACGTATGCATCAGATATTTTTCTACATTTACTTAAAAATGCATAAGCATGTATATATGCAAAATACATGCATACAGTGAGAATATAGTATAACTATATGTGTCCAATCACATATACTCACACACACACATGCACACACTATTTTCTAGTTCAACTTAATCATTGATGCATGGAAATGGTCATTACCAAAAATCACACAACCTAAAATAAATATAATATACTTGATGAATAACCTCATACAAACAATGCCCTTATATACCATGTTATTTTTATTAGGGCAACTCTTAGGATGAATAACCTCGATATCATTCTCGAAGTATACTTGTGTGTGCCAGGCATGCCTCAATCTGTACAACATGCTAATTCTTCCTTAAAAAAGCTATCAATAGAACAACGTATCAATTGATAAAGTAGAGAACATGACTCCTAGAAAAACATAAGTAATATCACAAACATCATGCTCATCAATATGATATTTATATATAGTATATATGTACATATAATACTATAGTGTATATCTATATATACTAAGTATATATGTACATATAATACTATAGTGTATATGTATATATACTGAGTATATATGTACATATAATACTATAGTGTATATGTATATATACTAAGTATATATGTACATATATACTTCAGTATATATGTACACATATACTACAGTATATGTGCACATATATATTGCAGTATATATACATATACACAATAGTATATATGGATGTCTTATAGATATAGAACAGTAGGTATAGATATAATTATAGAATAGCAGATAAAGTATTATCTCATTTATACTTCATAAAGAAGGCACAAAACATCACTAACAACATTAATAAGAAATACAAATCTTATTTAAATTTTCAAAAATATATCTAAAATCGCTTAGAGGAAAACCTGGAAGACAAGCAATGAGCCAGGGTTGGCGCATCAATGTTCACACCCTACCTCCCCACAACCAGAATTCTCTCCCGGTCCCAAGGTATATAAGGGGGTTGCTCTGCCCCGCCACCCTCCATCGCACCATGCTTTCATGTGGCTTTTATAGAACATTTATTTCCCTCTCTATATGCTTGCACCAGTGATTTTAATTGCTTAGATTTATTGTATTAGTCCAACAACCCTATAGCTTCTTCTGTCATATGGTTCCTCTCTTAGTTAGAAGCAAGGACCTTTACTTCATTGTATGTGTCAACATAACTATAGAAGAATTTAATATGCACTCCATAAAAATAATATGTACTATATAAAAACAATATGCACTCCATAAAAATACTTCATATTCAAAGAAAACAAGATGAACAAAACTTCAAAAATTAGATGTTTTGTCTTCCAAATATTAAAAAAAACAAATGTCTGCAAAATTTGCAAACTTCAAATAGCAAGACATCTTGACTCATCTTCCTCCCAGCTATTCTCACTCCAGTTTCTTTTCATAATCAAAAGTTGGGGATACATCGATGTGCTAGTTGTGCAGCATGCGGATTGGCAGCCACCTCAACCCTATCGATAGCACCGTTGAGACTTGCATGTGCAAGTGCATACTGGTATGGGAATGCCAGAGATATCCATGTCATTACTATTGATGACCATGTCCAAGCATTTCTTTGGAGCTTTCAAACATGGAATAGGAATGGAGTTTGGATCCTTTGGTTTCCATGGTTTCTCTAGTTTTGATTTTCTTGGTGGATCCCAACTTTGCTTTCTCTTGGGTTGGCCATCTTGTTTTTCATGGCTTGGTTGATCGATCTTACAAATCCTTTCATCTTACAAAGAATCATGTGGGTGTAGAATCTGCAATGGTTGAGCTCCATAAGTTTCTCTGAGAATAGGATAAGAAGCATTTGGAAGTAATATGTTCAAAAACTTATCTCTTTGGTTTATCCAGCCATTTCTCATGTAATGTAGTGCAAGAGAGGTGTTGGAGACAATACATTCGTGGGGATGGAATGGATTTTTGGCATTAACAATAAAGTTGTTAATATCAGGTCCCGGTAAGAAAGGCTTTGTGTTGTGGTCTCCCACACTAGGTATCAGTTGCAGACCAAGGTGCCCCTTGAAAATGGCTAGTAATAGCCCCAGTTCCTCATGTTCAGCCAGTAATCATCCTAGAAACTATGAACATGCAAGAGAAGGAGAATAAGTAGAATGAACACATTTAATTGAATTTCATTAGAAATCATTATGATAATTAACAATTCAAAAGTTTAATTCCACCGATGAATGATAAAATGTAGTCACGGGTCTAATTAGCGACAACACAGAATCGCACGAAATAAGAGTGTCAAAAACAAACTTGAAAACATATTATTTCAATATATTAAATAAAAATTGAAGTGATAGTGATAATTTAATAAAAAAATATTTGGTATAAAATAGCTAATAAAGAGAGCACATATTAATGTTGAGGTCTTTTTCAACTTAACTAGATTGATGACCACAAAAACTTCAACAAATATCTAAATGATGGCCAGTAATGATGTTTGGAGAGAGAGAGAGAGGGAAAAAATAAAGTATTTCAGAATGCATGAAAAGATAATAGAAGATTAGCCTCTTTTTGATCCAGTAGGGTTCAGTAAAGATGGAACCCATCCATAGGAAGGACTGTGACAATGTCTAATGGCTTTGAATCAAAAAATGAGGCTGTATCTGTGTGGGACCATTTATTTGTGCGTCTCACAACTTCAGAAGCTAACGTGCGCTTCCCAACACCAGGAAGACCAGCCAAGCCTTTTGTTGGTTCTAGTGGTAATCAAAAGAGTGTAATCTTATCATTTGAAAATTATCATATGGTAATCTATTATTAAATCAGTTGGAAAACTCCAAATTAAAATCTTGATGGTATTATGTCTGTAGTTATTAATAGATTTAATTCATTTACTAAAGTTAAATAGGTAAAATATTTTTTTTTAGTTATAATAGTTCATAGTTATATATAGGCATCATAAACTATTATACATATAGTTATAAATATAGTTACATATAATTATACATTGTAATATATAATTATATATATAGTTTTAAAAAGTTATATATAGTTATATGTTATTATCCTTTTATTTATAAAAGTAGTTATACATATAGTAAAAGACAATTATTAATAGTTATATATTCTTATACCTCTAATATATTAAGTTATAAATAGAGTTATATATAATTATATTTAATTATATATAGTTATAAATATGTATGTAGTTAAAGATATAGTTATATATAACATTTTTATAGTTATACATATAGTAAAATACAATTATATAGTTATATATTATTATACATATAGTATATTTTGTTAGAAAAATATTTATATAGAATTATACATATAGTTATAAATTATTATATAGTTAAAAATATAGTTAAAAGTATAGTTATAAAAATAGTTTACATAGTTACTAATATAGTTAAATATAGTTATAAAGAGTTTATATAGTTATACAAATATTTATAAATAGTTATATATATATAGTTAAACATATAGTTATATATATATATTGTTATAAGTTTTAATTATAATTATAGCTATATGTGTGATTGCACACATAGTTATACATTTTTATTATTATTTTGTTGCAACAATATCAATGACACAATTGGTTTCTTTTCAAATATGAACCATCAAAATTAAACAAACAATCAAACTAAATTGAATATTCCAAGTGTATTTATCCAATAGTTACTTAGATTTAGTTCCATTCCAAAAAACATCGATATAATGGATTATTTTGATAGATTCTTATACATCTTCATATTTAACATGTAATTTGTATGTTTAGTACACATTACAAGAAAAATCACATTTAGCTGGTGACAATTCCATAGATAAATGGGCGATTTTCATCCCTAAACGGGATATATCGATGGATTACCGATGGATAGATCCCCTATCTAAAGTGATTCTTGCCAAAATTTAGCGATGGAATGTGTCCCTAGCTTAAAAGTTAGCAACGGAAAAATATCAATTAAACTTAGGAGCTAATTTTATTTTTTTTCGAACAAAAAATATAATTAGTAATATATTAAATAACTCTTTTTAAACCCTAAAAAAATCCTTAAGTATTCTTTTAATAACAACATGGAGATCTAAATAAAATATCTATGTATTTATCTTTAAATATTAATTTATTTCCTTTATATTTTATAAAAAAATTTGAAATTTTATTTTATAATTTAAAAATTTCAAATCTTTTAGTAATTATTTTTTTAAAGTTTCATATAATTATAAAAATATTTTTTTGAACTTTAAATATTATAAATAATTACTTGTTTATTTGTTAATTTAGATATTTTTGTAAATATTTTTTATTTAATGATACAATTAAATATTTTAGATTTTTACTAGAAGAAATTTTTATGTATGTTCATTATTTAATAAAATATCTTTAAAAATGATTATAATTATAGAATTAATTATTTAATATTTTTTAAAACAAATATTTTAATTTCATTATTAAAAATTTTTTTAAAAAATTTTGTATATATATATTTTAAATTTTTATAATCATTAAAATTGTTATTTTAGTCTTTATTAATATTAATCTTTATTCGTATTTATATATTATTGAAATTATTTATTTATAATATTATATATTAATAATTATATGAGGAGAAGGTGTCTTTAAACGATCCATCATCCATAGACCATGAAACGCTTTTAATTTACAAAATTACCTCAAATATTAAAATAAATAATATATAAAAAATAAAAAAAAATAAATCAGTATAGATTAGTGTTGGAAATAATCCATAGCCCAAATAGATATGGAAAATTCCATATCTTAATGCATATATTTTGTGAAAACTTTTATTTAAGAACTAATAGCTTACAATTAATAAATAATCATAAAAAAATTTTTAAGATAATTATTTATCGGTAGATTTAGTCACAATCTAATTAGCTAGAGAAAATCAATAACTAAATTTGTTGCTAAAAATGACATCATTATTTACGCAAAAATCTACGATAATATTAGGCAAAGACATTTTTCAATCAAAAATTTTGACCTCTAGTCCATCACAAAACCATCAAAAATCCATCACAAATTTGTATTACAATGTAAAAAATGACATCTCATGCTATTAACTAGCTAATCCCTTACAAATTAGCTAGGAAAACTTTTCCTAGCTAATTTTCATAGCAAAATAGATATTTTCTTGTAGTGAGATAGATAGACATATAGATAGATAGATAGATCCATAAGTAGATAGATAGATAAATATAGAAATAAATAGATATATAGATAGATAGACAGATAGATATATATATATATATATATATATATATATATATCGATAGACATATAAATAGAAAGATAGAAATCCATATAGATAGACATATATATAGACAAAATGAAACATAGATAGATAGACATACAGTTAGATAGATAGATAGATAGATTGTTGGATAAATATTTAGATAGATATATACACAAATAAATAGACAAATAGATAGGAATACATATAGATAAGACAAATAGATAGATTGATACACAAATAGATTGAATGACAGATAGGCAGACAAATAGGCAATAATATAGATAGATTGACAAACATTTAGATGGACATATTGACAGATAGATATATAGACAGATAGACAGACAAATAGATAGATAGATTAATAAATAGGTAGATAGACAGACAGATAGACACACAGATATAGATAGACAGATAGTTAGATAGATAGATAGATAGATAAATAAATAGATAGATAGCCATATACATAAAAAGATAGATATATAGACATATAGATAGAATGATAGATAAACAAATAGACTAATAGATAAACAAAAAAATATATAGATACCTAGACAGATAGATAAATTGGATAGAAAGATAGATAGATAGATAGATAGATAGATAGATAGACAGATAGATAGACTACAGATATAGAGACATATAGAAAGACAAATAAACAGATAGATAAACAAATAATTAGACAAATAGATAGATAGTTTAATAGACAAATACATAGATAGATAGATAGACAAACAGATAGACAGATTGAATAATATGCAGATATATCAATAGATAGATAGATATATTGATATATAGATTGATAGGCATATTGATAGACAAATTTATAGAAAGATTGATATACAAAATAATAGACAGATTGATAGATTGATTGATAAACAGATAGATAGATAAATAAATTGATTGACAGATTGATAGACATAAAGATAGATAGATAGATAGACAAATAGATGTATAAATAGATAGATAGATTGACATATATATATATAAATATTTTTAGATAGTAAGATAGATAGATAGACATATAGTAAGACAGAAACATATACAAATAGATACACTACTAAAAATCACGGTATTTCTGACCAAATATTTGGTTTGTAATTCAGGTGTTTTTTGGTCGGTAAACCAATTAGCGACCATTTACCCACCAAAAAAAGTAGTCACAATTTTGCTGGTCGCTAAATTTTTTACCGACGAAAAAACTATCTGTTGGTAAATTACTAACCATTTACCAATCCTCTGCCGACAATAATTTACCGGCTAAATTATGACAATTTATCGACCGAATAAATAATGTCGATACATGGTCTCCAAATTGTCAGGTAATTAACAACCATTTACATACCAATCACTGACAAATAATTTTCAACTATATTCTGACCATTTTCTGACCAAAAGAATTAGGTCGGTAAATGGTATCTAAATGGTCGTTTATTACCAAAAATTTAGAGATCATTTACCAACAAATAATTTCCAACTAAAATCCAACCACTTTCTGACCAAAATAATTTTGTCACTACATGGTCATAAAACAGTCGATAAAACCCTAAAAAATTGGGATAAAAAATCGACCAAAATCTTTTAAAATCATTGCTCGGTAATTGATCTCTAAAAGGATTACCGACCATTTAGTGACCTTTTACCAACCATCTATAATTAAAAATTTTGGTCGGTTCGGTCGCAAATCTGTTGGTAATTACCAACCTATTTGTTAGTAGTAATTTTATAGCTGCTATACAAACTGAATTAAAAGACACAAAAAAAAACCATTTTGCTTCAAGTTATGATTCAGTTCCTACAGAAACATTTAAAGATAAAAAAACAAAATAATATTCCATATAACTCAAGCAAACAACTATATATACTACATTATATATTAAAAACATCAAGATAAAATAAAAAAATAAAATCTAAAATCAAAGTTTAAGGAAATGAAAAAAAATGTGTGTAATACTCTCAATCATCGAACCTAGTTTCATAATCATTATGCTGCGATGTTTCTGGTCCAAATGGTGAGATGTCAGGTACTAGGATAGAGCTGTCTACTATCGCTAGTCTTGATGTGGTTGCTGCAAGTGCTGCAGTAGGTGATGGAGTAGAAGCTGTAGCTGGATCATTATGCAGAACAATCTGAGGTAGATAATCAGGGTTGAACTATAGTCCTCCCTTCTGAAACCTTTTTGTAAGCCAGTCAAAATGCATACGCAACTCATCCTTATCATCCTCAAAGTCGATCATACGTTGCTCGGTATCTTCCAACTGAAACTGTATCAAATTTCACATCTCGTCCGTAAATTCCTCCATCTTTGAGACCAAATTCGAAACTGATCCTAAAAATTCAACTTCATAGTCTGGTCATCTATGCGAGTAGAATGATGATCTCGACGATCTGACGCATTAGATGGTTATCTTCTTTTTGCCATCAAAAGCCGCATACCAAATCTGATTCGCATCAATTGGTGGAGCTGGTGAATGAGAACTACATGTTGCACCTTCACATGAACTTGAAGTAAACTGAGAATATGCTTGAATCATAGCAGCTAACAATTCCTCATATCTCGCCTAATAAAAATGTACAAAAAGTATTTCAATTTATATTCAAACTAAAAAAAATTAATTTTTTTTATTTAAACTTTCATTTGCTGCATGAGATCTATGATTAATGAAAGTCTGATCATCATGAGCATTTGTGTGTGTGTGTGGGTGTGTCTGAATAAGTGAGGAGCACTAGGTTTCTTACCCACCTTGCGTGTCTATAATTACACGCAATACATACGTTAATTATATTGAAAAAAATTTCCTTATGAGAAATGAAATTTTGGCATAATTGAACACAATTCACAATGTAATAAACATAAAAAGTATAAATTAGAAATAATACTAATGCTCGTTCATGCTCATGCATAGAACGAGATCCACAATTGTGTGTAGATAGGCCACTACCCTCCCTAGTGTGCTCTAAGCGAGGATTGCCGCTCTGTTTATCACACCTCTTCCTATAATTTGAATCTTCCCATCTGCTATGCCACTCCTCGAAAATATGATCCGGGACACTCGAATCTTATTCTTTTTTCTTCAGTCATTTATCTTTGATCTCATACACGATGTCTTTATCTCAACCAGTAGCAAGTTAGTAGAACACACTTTTGACCAACTCCTTTGGCTGTGTCCACCTGTAAACTTTCTGTATTTATAAATAAACAATTTTTAATCAGTGAACAAATGAATAAATAAAAGATGTAAAAATTTTTAGGTAGTAATATTTACGTTAAATTCTCTCCAAATCATCAATTGGTCTCTATGTGTGAGTGACTTCCAATTATGTCCATTAGTTTTAAAGGACTTCCTGAAAATTATCTTCGGAACTCTATAAATAGAACCAGATGGCTCTAACTTCATCCTGTAACAAAAAATTTTTTAACAAGTAAGAAATAAATTATTAAATTGATAAATCATTCGTTGAGTTTTATATCTTACGAATTATCAATTATCGAATCAAAATGAGTAATTGGGAAAGTCTCATCTGTAGGGGGCTCTAGGTAGACTCTCCAACATCTCCATCCTCTTCCTCATCTCCCTCCCATGTCTCTTGATCATTCATCAAAATCTTAGGACCATTATGTGGATCATTCACCTGATGCATTACATTCACAACTCTCTCTATTTAATCTGGTATCTCATCCACCCATAACCCTCTACCTGTTTTCAGCATACCTAAGGCCATGTTGCCTATACCATAACTCATATGACCTTGCAACATGTGGCCTCAACCTCATCCACATGCCATACCTGTAAAAACACATAAGGCAATGAAAATAAACAAAATGAATAACAATTAGAATAACATAAAACTCATTGTCTACTCATTCTCATTAGAATCATCCAAATCTGGTTCGTCTTCTTCTTCAAATGTAGTAACATCATTTTCAAACTCTTCTTCATCACTCATTTCTTCCTCATAATCATTTAAATTTTTAACAACATATACTTCCCCACTTGTATCCATTGAGAAGATGCGACTAAAAGGACGTCTTAATCTCCCAACATAGCTTCGATTATAACATAATTGTCATCATTTTGAAATGTTGGTTCTATGAAATTAGTTCTTGGTAATGCGGGGATGTCAATTTGAGCACTTGCTTTTAACTTTGACATAGCTTTCCAATCCTTTCTAGGACCGGTCCAACTCGGATATTCACAATAATAAACTTGTGATGCTTGTACTACTAATACAAAAGGTTATTGCTTGTTGAATCATTTTTTATCATGCACATCAACAAGTTAATATCAAGGATGGACAACACTACTAATATGTGGTGTTGGATTGAATCATTCACATTTGAATAACATAGTTTTTTAACTTGCAAGGCTTCAAATTCTAACTCGATCACTTCGACCAAAGCCCAGTAATAGTCGTATTTAGTTTCATTATATATGGATCCTTTAATGCATACTTCTGTATTGTCTGTTGCACAGTAGCTACCATACGGTTTATTGTAAATTTAAAACTATTCACATGGTAACCATTGTAAGTTTTAACCTCTCTTAGGGGACCTCGTGGTATACTTCGAAAATAATGATTGAAAATTTTATTTGCATACTTATGAACTTGTAATCAAAATTAAGTAGATTGTTTGGATTATAATTATAAATTTTTATTAGAATGATACAATTATTTTGTGATTTTCATTATAAGTAAACATATGTATTTTTCAAAAAATGAAACATTTTCTTTCTCCGTCACGACAGTGATTGCTTCTTCATTCATGTTTGGAAACTATTTATGTTTTTCTGTAACAAAATCACTAAAAAAAGAAATTAAAAATTATCGATACATTGATAGGAAATAGTAAATTATAATGCGTAATAGATATCGTTTGACTATTAGGAAATACTTATTCAATAAATGGTTAAACCTCTAGACAATTCATTAGGACATATAGATGAGCTGTAGTATATTCATAGTCTAATAAATATCATTTCTCTTCAGCATCAATTACTTTACCCGAGGGCTTAAAAATTTCAAACATATCTTTATCCACATTATCATAAAGATAAACCTCATTATGCTTTTCCTTAAGTGGAAGAGTTGGATCTCCTTCTTTGAAATAGAATGAAGCTAATTTTGTAGCCTCATCCATAATAAAACCTAATGATATATAACCCTAAATCAGAGCATTATTCATTATTGCATACTTTATTTTTTTTTAGTATCTACAAAAAGATTATTGAAATTTACAAGTCATTTTTGTGAATATATAAATATATATATAGGAAAAGAATTGGTTTAATGAATTAATATTACATTTCTAGAGGATACATCCAACGATAATAGATAAGACCATCAATCCTAGCTTTGTAAGGCAAGTGCACCAGAAGATGTTTCATTGAGTCAAAAAAACTAGTGGGAATTATTTTCTCAAGATTGCATAAGATAGCTAGAATTTGTTCATCCAGATTCATTAACTCCTCATCAGTCAATGAAGAAGAAGTTAGTTGTTTGTAGAATTAAGAAATCTCACTTATCGGCTCCCATATTTTATTAGGTAGGAATTCTTGAAGAGCAATTGGTAACAACCTTGGCATAAATACGTGACAATCATGACTCTTCATGCCAAACATCTTAAGTTTGTTCGCATCCACACATCTCCCCGGATTAGAAGTATACCCATCTGAAAATCTATGTTTTTTTACTCACTCCAACACAATTTTCTTCTGTGATTTATTCAGAAAAAAATGCCACATTAGGGTATTAATTGTGACAAGCTTTTTTGTAAATTGAGGTCAGTGACAATATTTATTCAACTCATCTCTCGACTTGTAAGTGTCCTTAGTTTTCTCTAGAATGTTAAAACTATATTGAAAATATTATCAAACACATTCTTCTCGATATGTATAACATAAAGATTGTGCCTGAACAAGTGTTTATACCAGCAGGGCAAATCCCAGAAAATACTTCTCTTATTCCACCCACAAGTCTTAGATATAGTTGCATTCACAACCCCAACATCAACTTCTATCACCTTCCTAAACCCTCTGTTATTCAATTCTTGTAGAATATCAACCGCAGATCTAACCCCCAGGAATTGTTTAGTGACATTTCTATTCTTAATGAAGTCTTTGGTGTTACGTCGATACAGATGATTAATGGGCAAAAACTTCTGATGGTTGTCGAACCATGACTATTTTTTGCTCTTAATTAATCTAAAAGTATCAGAATCTTCCATACAATGCAGACATGCCAACATACCAGTTGTACTTTACCCAGACATCATAGAATATGATGGAATGTCATTTATGGTCCACATGAGGGTAGAGTGCATCTAAAAATTTTCTCGTTTGGAAATATCATAAGTTTGAACCCCAAAACCCCAAAGATTTTTCAACTCCTAAATCAATTGCTGCAAGAAAAGATCTATCTTCTTCTTTGGATTCGTAGGCTCGGGCACTAACACAGTCAAACATAAATTCCTCCTTCATACATAAGTCTGGAAACAATTATATGGGTCACCACCATAGGCCACAAAGAATATTACTGTCCCGATTGACCAAATAGCTAAAAATAATCAGCAAATAAACACAGCCTAATATTTTGTACTTAAGAAGAAAAAACAAGAAAATACTCATCAAAATATTTCTAAGCAGGGGCATTAGAAGGGTGACACATCTTACCGTCCTCCTTATGATGCTCTGAATGCCACCTCATTTAATTAGCTGTAGCGATTGATGCATACAATCTCTACAACCTTGGTGTTAATGGAAAATAGTGCATCTTGTTATACAGTACCTTCAACTTATGTATATACATTCTATTTTCAGAACCCATAACCTTTTGCTTGTACCGAGCATGCTAACATATTTTACAATTATTAAGGTCACTATCATCGCCCTAGTATATCATAGAATTGTTCATATTGCAATGAATAACCTGTACGAGTAATCCCAAGCCTCTAACTAACTTCTTCATGTTGTAGAAATCCATTGGCATCATATTATCTTTTAGGAATAATTCTTGAATGAATTTATATATATCATCAAGCCATGCATGCAAACACCTGTGTTTGCACTTTTTTTCTAACATCCTCACGATTGCAGAAAGTTGAGTATGCTTAGAATTTACCTCATATACATGTTTGTCTCCTGCTCAAATCATGTCATAAAAATTCTTTTCCTCAGCATTGGGGTCCTCATTCGAGTTGAATTTAGGACCCAGAGCATCAAAAACCATTTTATGGTATGTAGCGTGATTAATATTATCCGAGAGCATTTGATCAGTTTCACTTACTGACACCCGTACTAAACTCGAACACCTCTGGTGGACTTGCTTCTCACCATGATATATCCAAACATAGTAATCCACAACAAAACCATTTCTATACAAATGCATCTTCATAATCTCAGCATTCTAAAACTTTTTATTTTGACATTTAACTATAGTACAAGGATACATTATTTATGTACCACCATTCATAAATTCAGGATGCTTTAAAGCAAACTCAACATATTCATCAACTTTATCCCCCCCATTCATTAGAGAACATTCCATTCACTATTCAACCCTTGTACATCCATTCACGATCGTCTTCCATACTAGTTAAATAAAATTATTTTATTTAACAAAACAATTGTCTCTAATTATAGTTATATATAATTATATAGACATTTATTTAGATATACTAATATTTATATATAGTAATACACATATAGTTTAATATTGTTATACATATTGTTATAAATAATGTTAAAATAATGTTGTTAAATGTTTATAAAATAATGTTATACATATACAAATAATATTGTTATACATATACAAATATTTATAAAATAATGTTGTATGTTGTTATACATGTAATTATAAATATTGTTACATTTATTATACGTATACTTACAAATATAGTTAAATGTATAGGTATAGATATAGTAAAATAATTTTTTATATACTGCTATATACAAATATATATTAAATATATGATGTAAATTTAATATTAAAATATAATTAAGCATAAAACTTTTAAAGTTATACACATAGTAAGATACAATTATTTATAATTATATATTATTTTACATATAATATATATAGTTATAAAAAGTTATATATAGATATATTAGTACAAGTAATTATCAATGGTTATACATAAATATAAACAATGTTATACAAAAATATTTTTCTTTAATTATATTAATATATAAATATATATATAGTTACAAATATAGTTATATATAATTATATAGACATTTATTTAGTTATAGAAATATTTATATATAGTTATACACATAGTTTAACATAATCTTGTATGTAGTTATACATTTAATTAAAAATATTGTTACATGTAATTATACATATAGTTACACATATAGTTAAACATATATTTATACATGTAGGTTTATATATTTGTTAATTTAATTTTTTATATTTATACATATAGTTATGTATAGGTATAGATATAGTAACATAATCTTTTATATACTACTATATACAAATATATATTAAATATAAAATGTAAATTTAATATTAAAATATAATTATGCATAAAACTTTTAAAGTTAAACACATAGTAAGATACAATTAAATATAGTTATATATTTTTTTACATATAATATATATAGTTATAAATAGTTATATATAATAAAACAAATAGTTATATATTGATATATTAGTACAAGTAGTTATCAGTGGTTATAAATAAATATAAACAACGTTATAAAAAATATTTTGCTTTAATTATATTAATACATAAATGTATATACAGTTACAAATATAGTTATAAATAATTATATAGACATTTATTTAGTTATACAAATATATATAGTTATACACATATAGTTTAACAAAATCTTGTATGTTGTTATACATTTAATTATAAATATTGTTACATTTGATTATACATATAGTTACACATATAGTTAAACATATATTTATACATGTAGGTTTACATATTTGTTCATTTAATTTTATATATTTATACATATAGTTATGTATAGATATAGATATAGTAAAATACTTTTTTATATACTACTATATACAAATATATATTAAATAAAAGCTTTAAATTTAATATTTAAATATTATTATGCATAAAACTTTTAAATTATACAGATAGTAAGATACAATTATTTATAGTTATAAATTAATTAACATATAATATAGATAGTTATAAATAGTTATATATAATTAAACAAATAGTTATATATAAATATATTTATACAAGTAGTGATTAGTAGTTATACATAAATATATACAACATTATAAATAAATATTTTAATTTAATTATATGAATACATATATGTATATATAGTTACCAATATAATTATATTTAATTATATAGAGTGTTACATATTTATATAAATATTTTAATATAGTTATACACATAATTATAAATATATATGTATTTTAGGATATAAATATATTTATCATTTATAAAGGTAAAAATTTAGTAAAATATAATTATATATAGTTATATATTAGTATACATATAGTATATATTTTTTTGAAATATAGTTATATAGAATTATACATATAGTTATATACTAATATATAGTTAAAATTTAGTTATATAAAGTTATAAATATAGTTATAAAAGTAGTTAACTTTATTATAAATATAGTTATACATACATTTATATAAAATGATATATGATTATATAATTAAACATATGTATCTATATAATATTTGTGAATAAAAAATTTTTATAAATGTTACTTAAATATTATTATATTTAAATGTAACACTTTTATAAATACTATATAGTATACATATCACATTTGTATAAACATTATAAATATTCTATATTTATAAAAAAATATATATAAAATAAATATTTACAAAATTGTATTATAATTTAATATTACATAATTGTTATATAAGAAAATATATAAATGGATAGTTTAATGTAAATTTTGTATAGATATTTATAAACATTATATGTTTATATAAACATATCAATGTGTATTTATAATATGATCCATTTATATATATTTAAGTATAGACATTTATACATAATATCATTCGATTATATAAATTTATAAAAGTTTATATATACTATTATAGACATTTAAGATTAACATTAATTAAAAATTTTATTTAACATAAATCATAATATTTATTAAAGTATTGACATTTATACATAATGTCATTTGATTATACAAATATAAACCATTAGCTTTAAGTTTATTCGGATGCAAACATAATGTAATTGAAATCAAAATCACTAAAAACCTAAAAATATAAACTATAGATGAACAAATTTTAAAAAATGAAAAATTATAGTTTAATTAATTGTGTTGAGTCGAAATAATGGTAGGTTAAAAAAACGAAGAAAAAATTAAAAAATTAGGAGGAGAAAAAAACTCTAATACCCGAATTTACTAAAAAACGAAATTCTGAAATATATAATTTAGAGAGATGAAGATGTGTAGAAGCAATTTGAAGGAGAAGAACAAAGAAAAACTTACCTAGATTCAGAAGTAAGATTAAAATTTTTATTTTTTCTGCTTACAGTCAGCTCTGATTCGGAAAAACGATGGAGTTTCTATGATTTAGGTTAAATGACTTAGCAAATAATTATCCAAATAAAAAAATTAATACAATAAAATAACTGACCAAAATTATGATCAGTAAATGATCGTTGATAAAAAATCTATGAGGATCTGGAAGTCTACTTTACCGACAAATTTTAATGATAATATGTTTTTGGTTGTTAAATGGTCGGTAATTAGTCAATAAATTTTAATAGCTATTTCTATCCTAATTTACTAATCAAGTTCTGACCAATAACATTTGGTCGAGATTTATGGTGGGTATTCAGTCATGAAAAGGTTAGTAATTATCGACATAAATATTATGTCGGTAGTTTGGTCTGTAATTATGACCTTATAAATATATTGGATGACTATTGTACTGACCATTTTTATAAGTTATATATTTTTGGTCGTCAAATAGTCGGTAATCTTTCGGAAATATTTTTTGCTATTTCCCTCCTAATTTACTGACTATAATCCCGACCAAATATATTTTGTCGATAGTTGGTTGAGAATTTAGTCGAGAGTATTTTTCTCTGATGCACATCTTTAGATATCTAAATTGGTCATGATTTGATCCGTAAATAACAGCCTATATATTTCATCGTAAATGGTTGGTAAGTACGAAGATAAAAATAATTTGAAAAAACATGATACCGACCAATTATAACAATAGGTTGTTAGGTCGGTAAACTATTCGATAACCACTCTGTAGACTGATTTCCTACCAAAAACATTTGGTCGGTAATTATGGTCGGTCATTGGCGACAAATTTGGTCGGTAGAAATTTTTTTTTTCGATACACTTTTTTGCTCGCTAACTTGTCAATTTTTGGTCGGTAATTACCGACCAAATTTTTTGGTAGGTATTTTAGTTGGTATTATCATATTTTTTAGTAGTGATATATAGATTGATTGATTGATAGAAAGATGAGTATAGATATAAAGACAGATATACAGACAAAAAGATAGAAAGATAAATAGATATACAGATAGTTCAACATTTAGATAGAAAGTTTGACATATAGATAGGCAGATAGAGAAACCAAAAGATAGATAGATAGACAAACAGATAAATAGAAAGATAGACAGACAGATAGACAGACAGGTAGACAAACAGATAGACAGATAGATAGGTAGACAAATAAAAAGAAAGATAGATAAGCATATAGATAGACAGAAAGATAAACAGAAAGAAAGATATATATATATATATATAGACAAATAAATAGACATATAGATAGATAGATAAACAAACATATACATGAATAGATTGACAGAAAGATAGACATATAGAAATATAGACAGATAGATAGAAATATTAAAAAATAGATAGAGAGATAGACAAATAGATAGATAGATAGACAAATATATAAACATATAGATAGATAGACAAATATATAAACATATAGATAGATAGACATATAGACAGACAAATATATAGACATATAGACAAAAAATAGACAGATAGATAGAAAGATAGATATACAAATAGATAGATAGACATATAGATAGATAGTCAAACAAACATATAGATAGATATATAGATTGATAAATATTTAGATAAATAAATAGATAGATATATAGATTGATAAATATTTAGATAAATAAATATATAGATAGATAATTAGATAGACATATAGATAGACAGATATATAGCCAGATAAAGAGATAGATAGATAAATAATTAGATAGAGATATAGATTGACATAATGATAGACAAATATATTGATAGATTGAAATTTATATAAACATACATATAGATAAATAGATATATAGAAAGATAGACAGATAGATAAGATAGATAGACAGATAGATAGAAATATAGATAGATAGATATACAAATAGATAAATATATAGATAGATAGAAAGATAGATATACATATAGATTAATATATATATAGATAGATAGACAAATAGATTGTCAGATAGAAAAATAGATAGATATATAGATAATTAGATAAACATATATATAGACAAATATATCAATATATTGAAAGATATATAGAAATACAGACATATAAATAGATATATAGATAGTTAGATAGTTAGATAGATAGATAGAGAGATAGATAGACAGATTCATAGACAGATAGAGAGAGAGAGAGAGAGATAGATAGATATATACATAGATAAATAGATAAGTAGATAGATAAATAGATAGATAGACCGAATATATATATATATAAATAAATAGATAAATAGATAGACATATAGACTAAAAATAGACATATAGATAGATAGATAGATATACAAATATATAGATAGATATACAAATAGATAGATAGATAAATAGACAGATAGACATATAGATAGATAGACAGACAAACATATAGGATAGATATATAAATATGTAGATATATAGACCGATAGATATATAGATAAATAAATATATAGATAGATAGTTAGATAGACATATAGATAGACAGATAAATATATAGATAGATAAATAAATAGATAGACAAATATATTGACATATAGATAGACAAATATATTGATTGATTGAAATATATATAAACATACATATATATAAATAGATATATAGATAGATATATAGAAAGAAAGATAGATAGATAAGATAGATAAACAGATAGATAGACATATAGATAGATAGATATACAAAAAGATAAATATATAGATAGATAGACAGATAGATATACATATATATTAATATATATGTGTATATATATATATATATACATATACATATAGATAGACAAATAGATAGTCAGATAAATAAATATATAGATATAGATAGATAGATAGACATATAGATAGACAAATATATTGATATATTAAAAGATATATAGACATACAGATAGATAAATAGATATATAGATAGATAGATAGTTATATAGAAAGACAGATAGATAGACAGATTGATAGACAGATAGATAGAGAGAGAGAGAGAGAGATAGATAGATAGATAGATAGGTAGATAGAAAGACAGATATATACATAGATAAATAGATAAATAGATAGATAAATAGATAGATATACCTAAATATATATAAATAAATAGATAAATATATAGCCAAATAGTTAGAAAAATTGAAAGACATAGAGATAGATAGATAGATAGAAATATAAAAAGATTAATAGATCAACTAATAGATCAACAGATAGATAGATAGATAGAAAATAGATAGATAGACAAATAGTTAGATAGATAGATAGATATATAGACAAAAAGATTGACAAATAGTTAGATAAATAATTAGATAGATAGACAGACAAATAGATAAAAGATAAATAGATAGATAAATAGATTGATTGACAAATAGATAGATATATAGATAGATCTAAAGATGGATGGATAATTAGATCGATAGACACCTTGATAAATAAACAAACAGACATATAGATAGTTAGAAAAACAAATTGATATAGATATAAATATGTAGATATATACATAAATAGATATACAGATATAAATATAGATATTTAGACAGATAGATAGACAATAGATCTATAAACATATAGATATATAGATAGACATAAAGATGGACAGATAGATAGATAGATAGATAGACAGATAGACACACAAATAGATATAGAGAAAGATAGGAAGATATATAAAGAGATAGATATATCAAATGATCAATATATATATATATATATATATATATATATATATATAAAGATAGATAGATAAATGGAGAGATTGACAGATAGATAGATAGACAAATAGATAGGCACATAAATAGATACACAAAGTGATTGATATATAGTTAGATAGTTAGATATACTAATAGATCAACAATTAGAGAGATAAATAGACAAATAAATTGACAGATAAATATACATAATGATAGACATATAGATATACTAATAGTTATATTAACAAAAAGATAGACATATAGATATATTTATCGACAATTAGATAGACACATAAATAGACACAGTTAGATTAATAGATAGCTATATAGACTAATAGATTGATAATTAGAGAGATAAATAAGCAAAAAAATAGATAGATAGATATACATAAAGATAGACATATAGATATATAGAAAGATATACAAACACACATACTATTAGAATGATAGACAGATAGACATACAGATTGATTGATTGATTGATAGAAAGATAGATAGAAAGATATATAGATAGAAAGATAGATAGATAGAAAGATGGATAGATAGATTACTAGATAAATAGATAGATAGATATATAGATATCTATATAGTTAGATATATAGATTATAGATAGATAGTCATATAGAGAGATAGATAGTAGAATTGACAGATATATATACAGACAGATAGACATATAGATAGACAGTTAGATAGATAGACAAGCAGATATATATATAGATTAGATTGATAGACATATAGATAGATAGATTGCTAGATGGATAAACAAAAAAATAGATAGTCAAATAGATAGACAAATAAACAAACAAATAGAAACATAGAGAAAAATACTGATAGATAGATGGATATATGATGGATAGAAAGACTGATAGATATATAGATAGATAATAGAATGTTGGATAGATAGGCAGATAGATAAATGGATAGATTGATTGATAGATAGATGTATATAAATAAACAAATATATTGATAGATAAAAAATTAGATAGATATATAATTAGAAAGATAGATAGACACATAGATAGAAAATTAAGTATAAAAATAGATAGATAGATAGATAGAGATAAAAGTAGACAGATACATAAAACTATAGATAAATAGACAGATAGATATATACATAGACAGATATAAAGACAAATAAATAGGCATATTAATTGATAGATAGATAGACAGATAGATAGATGATTAGATACATAGATAAAATATAAATTACACAGATCGATAGACAAATAAATAGACATATTGATAGATACTTGATAATTAAATAGTTAGAAAGATAGATAACCATATAGATTGATAGATTGATAGACACAAAGATAGACAGAAAGATAGATAGATTGATAGACAGAAAGATTTATAGATAGTTAGATCGATAGACTTTAATTTAAATAGACACATAGAAAGATAGATTATTAAACAAATAGATTCACAGATAGATAGATAGATTGATAGACGTATAGATGACAGATAAACATATAGATTGAATGTTACATAGATAGAAAGATAAATAGACATGTAGATTAATAGATAAATATATAGAAATACAGATAGCTAGACAGGTAGATATACATACATATAGTAGATCAAAAGTAGACAAATAGACAAATAAAAAGATAGACCAATTGAAAAAAATATATAGAAAAATAGATAGACATATATATAGATAGTTAGATATACACATAGACAGATAGACATACAGATAGACAAACAAATAGACAAACAGACAAATACGTTGATAGTTAGATAGATAGACATGTACATGTATAGATAGATAGCCAGACAGATAGATAGTCTGATAGATAGATTGATAGACAATTTGTTAGACAAATAAATAGTTAGAAAGATAGAAAAATAGACAAACATAGATACAGACTAATAAGATTACAAATAGATAGATAGATATATATACAAACATATTGATTGATTGATTGACAGACAGATAAATAGAGAGAGAGATAGATAGATTGATTGACATACATATAGATAGAAATATAAACAAACATATAGATAGATATACAGATAGAAAGATATATAGACATATAAATAAATATACTTACAAATAGATAGAAAGATTGGTAAACATACAAAAATTATAGAATGATAGATACACGGGTAGATAGATAGACAGATAGATAAACAAAAATTATATATAAATAGTTAAACGGATAAATAAATAAATAGAAGACAGATAGATAGATAGACAAAGTGACATGCATATAGATAGTCAGAAAGATAAACAAATAGAAAGTCTAATAAAAAGAAAGAAAGATAGATAGATATACATACAAATATATAGACAGTTAGAAACATAGATATAAAGCCATATAGATCGGCATATAGATAGATGGATAGATAAATGGATATATAGACTGAATGATAGATGGATAGAAAGAGCGATATAAAGATGTATAGATAGATTGATAGATATACATATAGATAGATGTCAGATAGATGTATAGATAGACATATAGATATATGAATTAATTTATGGATAGATAGAATGATAGATAGATAGAAGGATAGATAGATAGATAAATTGATAAAAAGATAAATGGATAGATAGATATATACATAGAAAGACAGATAGATAGATAGATGGATAGATAGATGGATGAATATATGGATATATAGGTGAATAGAAGGATGGATAAATTGATAGATTGATGTATAGATAAATAGATAGATTGATGATTGATGGATTGATAGACAGATAGATAGATGGATAGTTAGATAGATGTATATATAGATGTATATATAGATGAATAGATAGATGGATGTATAGATGGACAAATAAACAAATAGATATATGGATGGATAGATGGATAAATATACTTATAGATAGAATGATAGATAAATGAATAGATAGAAAGAGAGATAGATAAATAGATAGATAGATATATATATATATACACACACACACAAAAAGATAGATAGATATATATATATAGAAAGATAGACATATAGATAGATAAAAAGAAAGATAAATAGTAAATATATAAATATAGATATGATGATAGATATAGAGACAAATAGAAATATAGATAGATAGTTAGATAAATATATAGATAGATAGAAATATAAAAAGATTGATTATTAGAGAGATAGATAGATATATACATAGATAGATAGATAGACAGAAAGACTAAATGATAGATAGATAGATAAAAAGATAGATTTATAAATTGATAGATAGATAGATATGTAGACAAATAAATAGATAGAAAGAT
Organism: Sapria himalayana; assembly: GCA_029783825.1. Lineage (NCBI taxonomy): Eukaryota > Viridiplantae > Streptophyta > Magnoliopsida > Malpighiales > Rafflesiaceae > Sapria > Sapria himalayana. The sequence continues at coordinate 676,092 of JAREIK010000499.1, forward strand.
ATATATACAGATAGATAGATAAATAGGTAGACAGAAAGATAGACAAAGAAATAGACTAGACAGATAAATAGATAGAAAATAGATAGATAGATAGATAGAAAGAGATAGATAGATAGATATAGATAGATAGATAGATAATAGATAGACAAATAGATAGACAAATAGATAGACAATTAGATAGATATATAGATAAATAGATAGACAGATATTAATATAAATAGTTACTTAGATAGATAGATATATAGATAAATAGAAAGATAGATAGATAGATAGATATATAGACTAATAGGTAGTTAGATAGATAGATAAATAGATTGATAGATAGATAGATAGGTATATACAAAGATAGGTATATAGATAAATAAATAGATAGACAGATAGATAAAAAGATATATATAGACAGATAGATAGGTAGGTAGGTAGATAGATATAAAGTCAAATAGATAGATAGATAGACAGACTAAGATATATATATTTACACAAATAGATAGATAGATAGATAGACTGATAGATAGAAAATTAGATAGACTGATGGAAACATACATATATAGATATATAGATTGAAAGATAGATAGAGAGACATATACAAAGTCAGATAAAAAAACAGATAGAACTAGATAGTTAAAAATATATATAGATGGATAGATAGATAGATAGATGGATTGAAAGATGGATAGTTAGATGGATAGATAGTTAGAAAAATAGTTAGATAGATTGATGCAAAGATAGATGGATAGATAGAACAATAAATTAGACAAATAGATAGACATATAGATAGATATATAGTTAGACAAATAGATAGGTTGATAAATAGATAGATAAACATAGAGATAGACTGATAGATAGATAATTCTATAGATAGATTGATAGATCAACAGACAGATAAACAGATAAAATAGATATATAGAAAAATAGATAGACAAATATATATATATAGATAGATAAACATATTGATAGATAGATTGATAGATAGGCAAATATATTTACATTAAGACAGATAGATAGACTGAAAGATAGATAGACATATAGATAGACAAATAGATAGCCTGATAGACAGACATATAGATAGATAGATAGGCAGATGATCAGATAGATAGATATATAAAAAAATAGATAGATAGACAAATAGACAATTAGATAGCCATACATATATATTGACAAATCTATAGATATATAGATAGAGAAATAAATAGAAAGATATATAAACACATACATAGATAGTTAGTCAAATAGATAGGATGATAAATAGATAGATAAATAGTTAGATAGATAGACAGAAAGATAAATAGATTGATAGATAGATTAAGAGATCGATTAATAGATAGATAGATATATAGACAAATTAACAAATAGATAGATAAATAGACAAATAGATAGACAGATAGATAGACAGATAGGTTGATTGATTAATAAAGAGATGGTTAAACACATTGAAAACTGATTAATAGAGAGATTGATAGACATATTGATAGCCAGATAAATAAACATATTTATAGAGAGAATATAAATTGATTGATAAACAAATAGATAGATAGAAAAATAGATATATAGATAGATAGACAAATATGTAATAAGTTAGATAGACAGATAGATAGAAAGATCAATAGTTAGATAGATAGTTAAATAGATGCAGAGGTATATAGATTGATTGTTAAATAGATAGATAGATCAACAGATAGATACACAAATATATAGATAGATAGACAGATTGATAAATTGATAGATAGACAGACAGATAGCTAGATAGATTGATTGATAGATGGATAGATAAATAGACATATAGATACATAAATTGATTGGTAGAAAAATAAAAATATAGATAGACTAATAGATAGACATACAAATAGATAGATCACTAAGTAATATAGTTAGATATAGACAGACTAATAGATATACATATAGATAATAGATAGAAAGATTGATATATAAATAGATAGATAGAAAGATAAATAGATAGATGGATAAAGAAATAGATAAAAAATAACGTGATAGATAGATAAATAGATAAATAGATAGATAGATATATATATATATATATAAACAAATATAGAGGCAGATAGATAGACAGACATACATATAGACATATATATAGATATTTTGACAGATAGATTGAAAAATAGATATACAAATAGAAAGGCACATAGACTGAGAGATAGATAGATAGATATATATGGAGAGATAGATAAAAAGATAGATAAATAGATATATATATATACAATATATATATATATATATATATACATACATACATACATAGATAAATATATAGATATATTGAGCGATAGACATATAAATAGATAGATAGATAGTTAGATAGATAGATAGACATATAGATAGATATATTGATAGAGAGATCAAAGAACAGATAGATAAATAGATAGATATATAAATTTATACATAGAAATATAGATAGATCCATAGATAGATAGATAAAGAGGTAGATAGATAGATAGTTAGGTAGATAGATAGATAGATATACAGATAGATTGATTGATTAACAAATAATTAGATAGGTCGATAGATAGATAGATTTACAATTAGATAGATAGAAAGTTAGTTTGATTGATAGATAAACACATATATAGATAGTTTGATCCGTATATAGTTAGATAGAGAGAGGGATAGATAGAAAGATAGATAGATAGATAGATGGATGGATAGATAGACAGGTAGATAGATGCATAGATAGATGTATAGATAGACATATATATAGGTAGATAGATAGATAAATATATAGATAGATAGTTAGATTAATAGACATATTTATAGACATATTGATAATTAGATTGATAAATAGATTGATAAACATATAGATAGATTTTTTGATACATAGATAGATAAACAGATAGATAGAAAGTTAGCTTGACAGATAGATAGACAAAAAGATGGATAGATAGATAGATAGTTTGACATATAGATAGACAAATATAAATACATGAATAGACATATAGATAGATAAATAGATAGTTAGAGAGATAAATAGATAGACAGATAGATAGAGAGATAGACAGATAAATGGATATAAACATAAATAATAGATAGATAGTGAGATAAACATATATATATATATAAAGATAATAATAGATATATAGATAAATAGATAAATAAATACATAGATATACAAATAGACTGACATATATATATATATACTTAGATAAACAAATAGACTGAAAGATAGACATATAGAAAGATTTAAACATAGACAGATAGATAAATTGATAAAAATATAGACATTTAGATAGACAGGTAG